>MU184200.1:110668-155648 GCA_016904865.1 Pissodes strobi
TCTTCGCACACACACCGCTCGTCGAGCGCCATAGGATCTCCCTTTAGAGTGTGTGCCACTGCCATAAAAAAAAATCGGAAAATGATCAAGTACAGGGTGGCGAATGACAGATATGTTATAATGGCGGTAAAAGGTGTAAGGGGCTACAAAAGTTTCAAAGTTGTCGTAGCAGTTGACTCTTTAAGGCAATATCACAGTAGCGCTCCAGGTGAGAGTGAGCAAGATGCAAGCGATAGTGATGGTGAATGCACTGATCGACTTTGGAGAGTTAAATTAATGAGAGCATTAATTGATACAGGATGGCCGAATGTAACCATTAAATTTCGAAAACGGCGACAATGTGCCAGTAGGCGAGGAGGTGGAAAGCGAATGGCGCAGCAGGAGAATCGAATCGGTGTTATATAATGGAGAGTATATATAGAGATTGGAAATAAGGCGTAGATATAGTTGTTGCATAAGTCACAGAGGCGAAATAAAGTACATTTTAGTAAAATCGTTGTTTACAATATATTGTCTGAGTAATATGATGAAAAGCATTAGGACTATTTTGCAACTGCAACTGTGACTTTTAATTAGTAATAGGAAATAACTCCGCCAAGTTGTATTCTATGTTCAGAGCTCCAAAATAAAATACAGGTGTGTTCTAAGTACAGCAAGTTCTTTCAGTTTTTCATCATTCAAGAATGCCTTCAAATTTTTAGCGCAATTTTCTGTGCGAAATTCTCCAAAAATATTTGTCTTAAGATTTTAAAAACGCAAATTGCTGGGAAAAAAATTTTGATCTATGGTTTTTTGACTTAATGGCAAATTCCCTATCAAAATACGAAAAAAATGTTTTCCTAAAAATATTATACAAAATCAAATAATAAATAGAATAGTTACTGGTTATAATGACAATTAATGCAGTATATTTAAATAAAAAACACTGCGGGACGAGGGAGGTTGTTACAGTAGAAAATATTGAATTCTACTAACGGCCATAATGGCGATTATCCCATACATTCTATAAGATATCCAGGAAGGTTCTAGTTTCGGATTCCCCGTAGAGTAGTATAGAAGCTTTTAGAACCTAACAAACTAGGCTACTCCTTAGTTTTTTGTTTTGGAAGACAGCAGATTATGTCGGATGTCAGATTAAGAACTATTTTCTAGCAGTCACAAGTCAGGGAACAGTTTTTAGAAGTCCAATGAATAATATGGAAATTCTTCGTATGGTTTTCGAGACGCCCAGACACACAGATAAGTGATTTGATAGAATCTTAGCATCACCGTAAAGACTATTAATAATTATCAAAATTCAGTAACATAATTAGTATTTTTAACAGCTTGAATAATTACCATAGTATTTATTTTCGAATATCTCAAACACTGGGGTCTAGATAGTACCCATTTGTGAAGTGTAGCTACGCCGGCATAGTTCCATATAGGTTTACTCTCTCGGATACTAGATTTTTGAATATTTTCTAGTGCATTTAATAACCGTGAAATTTATCTATTTTTCTTTTCTTGTTTGGCGATAATATCAAAATCGTAACATATAATTTTAAGGATTTGACTTTTGTTAGGAAGTTGCAACTTGGGCTTACGGAGAGACTATTCAATCCAAGTTGAATTAACATAGAAGAGTGTGGGAAAGTCCGGTAAAGTTATCGCCGTCTAGGTTGCAGGGTACGGGCAGAGCGATACAAGAGATACAACCTGAAGAGAATCCAGATATACGCCGCCACCAGCGATTACGAAGATGAACTTGTTGAAGCCTTCTACGAGGAACTCGAAAGAGCAATAAAGCCAGAACCAGTCCATTACAATCTGATAATGGGAGATTTTAACGGCAGACTCGGAAGGAAAAAGGATGAACAAGAAGTGGCGCTCGGAGATTTTGGAATCGGGGAAAGGAACGGAAGAGGCGAAATGATGACTAACTTTATGTTGCAACACAAACTCTATGCAATGCCAATGAACACTTTCTTTAAGAAGAGACAGAATAGGAAATGGACCTGGGTTAGTCCAGACGGTAAAACTAAAAGTGAATATGATTATATAATAACAGACAAAAAACAAATAGTTCAAGATGTAACTGTACTCAATAAGTTATCAGTGGGAAGCGATCATAAACCAGTAAGAGCTAGAGTAACGATAAACATACAAAAAGAAAGAGCAAAAATGATAAACAGTTGCAAGAGTACAGTCTGGAATCCTCCAAGCCAGCCAGACGCATACATAAAAGATATAGCCGACACCCTACGAAATAACAATTCCAAATCCCTAAACATTAACGATCACAATAAATTAATAACAGAATCAGTGAAAATGGCGCAACTCAAATTTTGCAAGAAAAATGACAACAAAAGCGAAAGAATTAGTAAAGATACAAAAGTCTTAATGGAAATGCGACGAAATCTCAACAAGGAAGAAAAAGGAAACAAAGAAGAATATAGAAACCTAAATAAAAGAATCTCAGCAGAAATTAGAAGGGACCTAAGAAGATATAATACTAATGTAATTACCCAAACAATAGAAGAGAACAAAGGTGTAAAAATAATGAGAAGAAAACTCACACAAAGTAAAAAAGAAATATACAAGAAACAAAGACGGAGAAACAACAACAGATAGACAGGATACATTCTGAAAATAACTAAAGAGTTTTATACAGACCTCTATACCATGCAAAGACCAAAAGGCAATTTGCCGACAAGCGTAAAAACGCTCATAAATCAAGGATCTGAAGAACTTTTACCCATTACAATATCAGAAGTAAGGGAAGCTTTGAAGGAGATGAAGAACCATCGGGCACCTGGTGATGATGGACTAGTCATTGAGGCAATAAGAGCAGGAGGAAATACCCTAACAACTAACCAAAATCAGTAAGCAAACTATTTAATAAATGCTTACAAGAGGGCACAATTCCAAATGATTGGAACAATGCAGTCATAGTCCTGCTACACAAAAAAGGTGACACTACTAAACTAGAAAATTATAGACCAATTAGCCTTTTGACACATATGTACAAACTTTTCATGAAAATCTTAACGAAGAGGCTAACACCTAAACTTGATTTCTATCAGCCCAAAGAACAGGCAGGCTTTAGAGCAGGATATGGCACAAATGACTATCTGCAAACCATAAAGATATTGATTGAAAAATGTATCGAGTAAAACATACCACAGGTTCTTACATTTATCGATTACGAAAAGGCTTTTGCCTCTGTAGAACTTGAAACAGTACTGGAAGCATTACATCAAAGCCGAATAGATTACAGGTACACGTCAGTAATTAGGAACATTTATCAGAACGCTACATCGAATATACGATTACAGATACAGAAAAATTCTGAGTAGGCGGTGGCGTAAGACAAGGAGATAATATTTCACCAAAATTGTTCACGGCAGCTCTAGAGTCAATATTTAAAAACACTCAATGGCAAGAAATAGGCATCAACATAGATAGGGAAAGATTAAACCATATGAGATTTGCCGATGACATCGTATTAATAGCAGACAACATGCACGATACAACCTCTATGATACATTCACTTAAAACTATGTCTGAAAAAGCAGGATTAAGGATAAACTTTGAGAAAACTAAGCTTATGACAAATCTCATAATGAGCGCAAACATAACTATTGACAATAATACCATACAACAAACAGACACTTACAAATATCTGGGACACGAAATCGAAATAAACAGAGACAATCAGACCCATGAAATACAAAGACGCATAGGTCTGACATGGGCAGCATTTGGCAAACTAAGCCATATTCTACGACGTTCAATTCCCATGTGTCTCAAACGAAAAGTTTATGACCAATGCGTTTTGCCCGTGCAAACGTATGGAGCAGAGACTTTAACCATGACGCAGGGATCCGCTAATAAACTCAGAACCACAGAGCTAGCCATGGAACGTGCAATGTTGGGCGTGAGCCTTCGAGACCACATCACAAATGAACACATCAGGCAAAGATCGGGAGTCCAAGACGTCATGGAAAGAATAACAACGCTAAAGTGGACCTGGGCAGAACACTTAGCAAGAACGCAAGATGGACATGGAATGGAGGCCCAGAAACTATAAAAGAAACCGAGGACGGCCACCGACCAGATGGACCGATGACGTGAAAAGAATAGCAGGAAAGTAGCTACAAGCGGCCCAAAATAGACAAAATTGGAAAAACCTGAGGGAGGCCTATGTCCAGCAGTGGACGCGATTGGCTGGATGATGATGATGATGACTGATGGGTGACTTCAATGCTAAACATATTAATTTGAGAAATCACAGACCGAACAGAAATGGTCGTATGTTAAATATTTCAGAGCGATACTGATGGCCATTCAGGGTGACTTCAATGCTAAACCGAACAGAAATGGTCATATGTTAAATGACCATATCATTAATAATCCTGCGCTTCAACTACATGTTACGGATAACCCTAAGTATTATTCACACCATACCAGACCAACTTATATAGGTATGGCCATTAGTAAAGGTATTAATTATTTGTCAAATCTACAAGCTCTTAATTGCCACTTGCCAATCGAGATATCAACGAATAATACTACAAATACACAAGTAGAAATTGTTTTCTTACAAGGATTTCGATTGGCGAATATTCCGAGACCGATTAAGCCAGGTAACGAATGTCCCTAGGCAAATTGAATCAATAGACGACCTGGAATATACGAGATCAGAATTTTGACTAGGAACATCCAAGAAACCCGGAACGCATTAGTTCCTAAAATGCGCGTTAAAAACAGAATAAAACCCAAGTATTGACCCTGGAGCACTCCAGCCCAACCCAACAAAAACCCAAGTGAGCGCCTTTCATCTAAGGAACAAGCAGGCAGGACGGAGGTTAAGAGTCAGATTGTTTCAGATTCGATCTTGGTCGATCTTCTAAACAAGCAGAGATGTGCTCGTAGGCACTTTAATTTACCATAGGCCCAGATAAACCCACACCAGATGCAAAAGATCGGCAAATTCCTCGCCAGCCAACTTTAACCTTGACGTGGTGGTTATACGCGGCCTGCACCAAATAATCTGGGTATAATTATAGAATTGTTCTTCAAAATGAAAATAGTTGGTCTGCACCAATTAAATGAAAACGTGTTTTATTGGTGGAATGGTTCAGGAAAAATAAATATTTGCAATAGCCATTCACTTCCTTTTTTTCCAGCAGACGGTCATGGAAATCTTGTGTTATTATGGCTGCACTGACTTTTACAGAAATTCCCTTAATACGCTTTAATGTATGCCGATTTAAGATTATTTTAACATTGAAAATGTTTCTGTTGTCCTAATATAGGGCCTCAAATAGTGAAAAAGTACATGCTACATTTGCCACATGACGTCATACGCGTGAGAGATCGTGTTAGTTTGTTTATTTAAACTTAAATTTGATCATAAGGTATCGGAATCCGTTCAAATAACTAAAATAAATTGGAACTAACTGAAAGTTGATTGAACGACTAGCCAAAAGTAACCAAAAGCACCAAAACGGGCTAAAACGTATCGGAATAGGTTACAAACATTAAAATAAGTTAAAACTAACCAGAACGAGCCAAATTTTAAGGACTAACCAAAACTAGCCAAAAACATTAAATTTGATTAAAACATATCGGAACGGATTCAAACGACTAATATAAATTGGAACTAGCTAAAAGTAACCGAAAGTTGATTAAATAACTAACCAAAAGCAAATAAAAGCACCAAAGCGGGCTAAAATGTATCGGAACAGATTCAAAATATTAAAATAAGTTTAAACTAATCTAAATTAACCGAATATTAGCGACTAACCTAAACAAAACCAAAAACATTAAAATTATTTATAACGTATCGGAACTGGTTCAAATGACTAAAATAATTTAAAACTAACTGAAATCAACCGAAAATTTTTTGAACGAGTAACCAAAACTAAGCAAAAGTATCCAAAAGCACCAAAAAGGCCTAAAACGTATCGGCACAGATTAAAAATATGATTAAGTTAAATTTAACCGAAGTCTGGCGACTAACTTAAATTGACCAAAAACATTTAAACTGGTTATAACGTATCGCAACTGGTTCAAATGACGAAAATAAATTGGCACTAACTGAAATTAGCCGAAAGTTGGTTAAACGACTAACCAAAAGTAAACAAAAGCACCAGAAAATGCTATTTTTCAGTTAGTTTTAATTTATTTTAGTCATTTGAACCAGTGCCGATACGTTATATCCAATTTTAGTGTTTTTGGTTAGTCACTAATATTCGGTTAATTTGTATTAGTTTTAAGTTACTTCCATAGTTTTAATCTATTTCGATACGTTTTAGCCCGTTTTGGTGCTTTTAGTTACTTAGTTTTGGTTAGTCATTCAATCAACATTTGGTTACTTTCAGCCAGTTTCGATTTATTTTAGTGAGTTGAACAGGTTCCGATACGTTATAACTAATTTAAACGTTTTTGGTTAGTTTTAGTTAGTCGCCAAAATTCGGTTAATTTGGGTTAGTTACTTATTTTAATACCTTTAATCAGTTCCGATAGGTTTAGCTCTTTTTGGTGTTTATGGTTACTTTTGATTAGTTTTGGTTAGTCATTCATTCAGCTTTCGGTTAGTTTTAGTTAGTTTTAATTCATTTCAGTCATTTGAACCGGACCCGATACGTTAAAATCAATTTTATTGTTTTGGTTCATTTTAGTTAATCGCCAAAATTCGGTTAATTTGGGTTAGTTACTTATTTTAATACCTTTAATCAGTTCCGATACGTTTGAGCCCTTTTTGATGTTTCTGGTTACTTCTGATTGGTTTGATTAGTCATTCAATCAGTTAGTTTTAATTTTTTTCGGTCATTTGAACCGGATCCGATTCGTCATAACCACTTTTAATGTTTTGGTTAATTTTAGTTAGTCGCCAAAATTCGGTTAATTACAGTTAGTTTCAACTTACCTTAATATTTTTAATATGTTCCGATATGTTTTAGCCTTTTCTGGTGCCTTTGGTTAGTCTTGGTTAGTCGTTCAATCAACTGTCAGTTAATACCACTTAGTATTAATTTATTTTAATCAGTTTCCGGTACGTTATAAACAATTTTAGTATTTTTAGTTATTTTTGGTAAGTCACCAAAATTCGGTTAATTTGGGTTAGTTTTAATATGTTTAATCTATTTCGATACGTTTTTGCCCGATTTGATTCTCTTACTTACTTTCGGTTAGTTTTGGTTAGTCGTTCAATCAACTTTAGGTAAAATTCAGTTAGTTCCAATTTATTTTAGTCATTTGAACCGGTACCGAGACGTTAAAAGCATTTTTAATGTTTTTGGTTAGTTTTGGTTGGTCACCAAAATTGGGTTAATTTGGGTTTGTTAGAACTTACTTCAATATTTTTAATCTATTTCGATGCGTTTTAGCCCGTTTTGGTGCTTTTGGTTACTTTTTGTTTGTTAGTCGTTCAATCAACTTTCGGTAAAGTTCAGTTAGTTTTAATATATTTTAGTCATTTGAACCGGTTCCGGTACGTTATAAGCAATTTTAATGTGTTTGGTTAGTTTTGGTCAGTCGCCAAAATTCGGTTAATTTTGGTTAGTTTTAACTTAGCATTTGTAATCTGTTCTGATAAGTTTTAGCTCGTTTTGGTGCTTTTAGTTACCTTTGGTTAGTTTTGGTTAGTCATTCAATCAACTTTCTGTTACTTTCAGTTAGTTCCAAATTATTTTAGTCACTTGTTCCGATACGTTATAATCAAATTTAATGTTTGTGGTTTGTTTTCGTTAGTCGCCAAATTTCGGTTCGTTTTGGTAACTTTAATGGTTAGTGGTCCAATCAACTTTCGTTAGTTTCAGTTAGTTCCAATTTATTTTAGTTATTTGAACCGGTTCCGACACGTTATAATCAAATTTAATGTTTTCGGTTAATTTTGGTTAGTCGCCAAAATTCGGTTCGTTTTGATTAGTTTTAACTTACTTCAATTTTTGTAACCTGTTCCGATACGTTTTAGCCCGTTTTGGTGCTTTTGGTTAGTCGTTCAATAAACTTTCGGTTAGTTTCAGTTAGTTCCAATTTATTTTAGTCATTTGATCCGATTCCGATACGTTATAATCAAATTTAGGTTTAAATAAACAAACTAACACGATCTCTCACGCGTATCACGTCATGAATGTGGCAAATGTAGCATGCACCTTTTCACGGTTTGAGGCCCTATACTAGGAAAACAGAAATATTTTCAATGTTAAAATGCGTTTTTAGATTGTCAGACATGCAGAGCTGATTGGTTAAAACAAAAGTTTCGATATCATAATAATAAAAAAATTTCCCATATGTGGCCATCATTCTGGCGGACACTGTATAACATTAGTTGGATTTAAATAAGATTTAACTATAACATTGTATCTGCCAGTTTTGAGATTTAATCGAATTTCGTGCTCATTCGATTTTAGAATATGCAATAATTTTGGAAATAAGTGCGCTGGAATGTGCATTAAACAACATTTATACATACCTTTCAGGATCGCGGGGTAATTTAAATAATGATTTTACGCCACCGCTTCTAGTAGAACAGTTCAAATAAAGGCACTTATAACCAGGCATTTTTAACAAAAATAAAATAAAGATTAATTATTTTTCGTAACGCTCTTGGACTAAACCAAACGACTAGCGTGGCTCGCGTTTAGAATTACACTAGAGTTTGCCCTGACTATTTCTTGGGATGGCTGGCCATCCCAAGGAGGCGGAGCTTTAAACGAATTCTTGTTTCATGCGTTAGGTGGGAGGTTTCGCATCTGGTGTGGGTTTATCTGGGCCATTAGGGCTAGTTCTAAAGTGATCTTGGAAATAAAACAAAGACCTTTAGCGTTATATGAATATTTTAATAAGTTATTTTACTTGAAAACAACTGGAAGCTCATAAATAAACAAAATATAAACATTAAATGATTGTACGTAGTCAGTGCTACGATATGAACAATATCAGTCGAGGCAAAGTATCGACCTTGAAGTATATGACAAAATAATACTCTTAAAAACTAAAGCATTGCACAAACAGTTGTAATACTAAACATGTATATGATTATAAACGCTATCTTGCAGCTAAGTACAGTTAAATGTCTGTTTAAAGTTCCTGCGGAACAGCCCAGTGTGAGCTCGGTTAGCTGAGATAACTTTGAGATGAAATACAGCAATATACAAGCAGTAATAACAGGATAAATATTACCTTAAAGTCCACCTATTAGCTACTATATACACTATGTTCACAATTGACGAGAAACGTTTAATTCGTTCAGCAGTTTATCTTCCAGCACAGGAAAAGTCACTTTAACACTTACTAAGTCTCTGTTGTAGCTTCTATGTACAATGTGGTTCAATGTCTTGCAAATGAGAATGACTTGAATGTAGTAGTTTGAGATGGTATGCAGTTATATATGCATATGGCATGACATGGATGCCTTTGGGAATGCGGATCTTATACACGCAAAAATGATTACAAAACATGCTATGCAGGTAGCATAGGTAAGCTGAAATCCGTGTAGGAAATAGCATTTGTGATATATTGAATATTGGCAGACAAGTGCCAGTAATCCTTATATTAGAATAAGGCCAGAGAATATTTGCAGACTAGTGCAGAGTAATCCTTATGTTAGAATAAGGCCAGAGAATATTTGCAGACTAGTGCAGAGTAATCCTTATATTAGAATAAGGCCAGAGTATAACAAACCAGTGTTTTACTTTGATAAAGCATGGAGAATGTGAACACCCATGGACAAGACCAAAGGAACGCTAGCACAGCGATGGTACCGCGTTTGAGATGTTGAGATAATGATTGTAAGCCTGTGAGTTTACTTACTTGAGATTCGAGACAAGACTCGATTACTTGGGGTTAGAGACAAGACTCTATTGTGAGAACTCCCATTACAGCGTGTTACTTGAGAGAGAGTGATTGCAAACATGTGAGTTTACTTACTTGTGGTTCGAGATAAGACTCGATTATAGAATTCCCATGGACGAGAGCAATGGGGACGCCAGTACAGCGTTATACTTGCAAGAGTAATGGCAGTCAGGGTGCCGATAAATATCTTTTTGTAGGCTTGAGATGACGATGATTATGGCTGGATACCACTATGTCACATGAGTAAAGAACTAGAGAGATTATGAGGTCTCAAAACGTGAAAACTTGCCCTCATGCCGGCATAAAACGGGAGCGCGCCCTTGGCGCGACTTACTTGGGTGAGAGTCGAGTTGCTACTTAATTCTAGAAGAAGGTGAGAACTAGATCAGCTCGAAGGCGTTGACTCCTTCCTTTTATGGCGGGAGAAGATGCATCAATGCGGAACTTATAAAAGGGCAAATTATGTAACTACAGAGAACTTATATGAAACTTAACATCAGCGATTGTCTAACATAGACTTATGCATTCTAACACAGATCTGGTCGAAATACGCCGACTAAGTTTTATAAATTCGATTATTAAAGATCGCAAATTTAGAGGCACTAACTTGATTACCTCCGCCTTTGCCGTGAAGGCTGTGATTGGTCGACTCGGCGTAGGGTACGCGGCCGGGTTCAGCTGAGTAAACGTGGTTACAACAGGGATACAGCGGCTTTTTGCAGAGAGCGCTGTGATTGGTCAGATGCCTTTCAAGGCCGCTTTGCTTTTAGCTTTCTAGACTGCTTTACGCAGTGGATAAAATTTGTAGACAAGAGATGGCGTTAGTAGTATTGCCATGGATTTTAATATATTTGGAATGCGAGGACAGTGGCGTGGAATGTTAAAATTGTACAAAATTAAATCGTTAGATTTGAAAGCGTGTTCAAAATTGTTTTTGAACAAGATGGCAGGGTAGCGAGCTGGAACACACGGAATTCACAAAATACCTAGGTGTTACATTGGCCCGGACGCTTACTTATAAACAGCACTGCATAAAACGAGGCAAAAAGTATCAACAAGAAACAATGCCCTCAAAAAACTCGCCTCCAGCAAGTGGGGTGTTCGACCTTCAGTGCTACAAAGAACGGCAGAGGCCTTATGTTTTTCCACTGCAGAATACGCCTGTCTAGTATGAAGTGATCTAGCCATGCCAAAAAGATCGACATAGTCCTCAATGAGATATGAGTAGTTTACGGCCGAGGCCCGCTTATGTACCTTTCGGCTTCAAGCAACAATAAATACCCTTTATCTAGCAAATCCTGTGCCAAGGAAACCCACCTATACCTCCAGCATCACCATGATCCCCAGGCTTAGTCGACCCCTCCCGGTTCGGCAAACCGTGCTTCCCCGTGAGCGATCGACAAAACCTGGCAACCTTTAGCGGGGAAAAAAGACCCTAACATTTTTCTTTATTTAATCAAAACAGCTCTACATATTACATATAAACAAACAAAGAACTATATGTTTCCATAACTAACGTAACAAACATGTTACTAAGTCCCTTTTGTGTACTGTTTGGTCTCAATAAACTGAATCCTACACTATACTATACTATACTAATATTTCCTTTTAGGGCAATGCCCAAAGGCCCCCATACATGTCAAGTATGCCACCTGTAGCGTGTAACTACCACAAATGGTATTCCTAGGTACGCCTTGCTTCCATTTGGTAACATGTTCTGCTACCACCATAAGCATTCTCTTTTTCTCGCTACCCCCATGTTTTGTCCATTTTAGTATTCGTAATGTTACGATGTGCTCTCAGTCCATACAATCACTTCAGCCAGTGTATTAAAAATGTCCACTTCCACATCCTTTCTGAGCCGAAAGTCGAGATCTCCCTTCCTTTCTATAACGGTACTCCTAGCATTCACTCTTACTTCCTTCCTACATTCGTTCATAACATGATTCACATCCTCCGCTCCCATTCCACATTCACAACCATCATCTTCCACTCCACGCTTGAACCTCCTCAGATTTGCCCGGAAGTTCCCATGTTCTGTTGCTAGTTGTATTGCCTTTTTCCCCAGTTGTAACTTTTCCCTGCCCACCTTCTGGCATACTTTATACAGGGTTCTACCCTTCTCCTCCTCATCCCATACTATCTGCCATTGTTTTTCTTAACTTGTTATATTCCCGTTTTTCCAGTACGTATTCGTCTTTTCCCATCCAATACTGACCTGTATATTCTTGTCCCTCAAGTTTTCTGCTAGCTCTTGTATGTTTAAGGCTGATCTCATTTTAGATTCATAATTATGAGGCTCCTCTACCGCTTGTTTATTATCGCTATAAAGAGTCAACGTTGCCTGCAGTATATGGTTCCTTGTTGCGTATAGTTCTGCCTCAGTTAGTCCATGAAGGATGCCGTGTAACTCCGCTCGTAATATGCTCTTGCCAATGGCAGTTTCTGGCAGGTCGTTGCGTTTAACGTATCCCCATGTTCCATTATAGCGCCCAGACCGCAAAGTTCATCTTTCAGAGCTGCATCCGTCCATATTCTAATCATTTCTCCTCTACATTCTGGCGTTCCCCCTGTTGTTCTCAATGAGACATGCCGAATAACTACCGGGTGCATGAAAGCAACACCTTTACCAGCACTCTACAGAGCAGCAGGCTTTGCCAGCCTACCGATGCGCCGCCAAGCCGCTGAATACACAGAAAAATTCAAGCAGACCTTTGATGAAAGACACACACTGTACGGAACATGTGTGACATAGGGAAGGCTCAGATCACGCAGGAACTTCCTTAAGCTGGTTGGTGAAGAATCCCCTGAAAATTACCCATTACGTCAGGAAAATCCTGGAGGGGTAGATCTGGACTGGCGAACGTGGCAAACATTGAATAGAATCAGAACTGGAGTTGCAGCTGTGAAAACCAACAAGATTAGATGGAACCAAATAGACCATCAAGACGCTTTCTGTAACTGCGGAGAAATACAAGACATGGCGCATCTTACGAGCTGCAGAAACTGTCCCAACACCTGCTCTCTAAATGATTTATGGAATGCTGAACAGAACGCCATTTACGTCGCCCAATACTGGGCGCAAAGATTATGACTTGTTGTTTTGGACACGAAAAAGTAAAAAGTAAGTCAGAAAAAGCGTCATTATATTCCACCAAACGCTCCCTCCCTTCGAGGTAAGATTTACCAATTAATAACAATTTCCTCTAACATCGTAACGCATGATTGTTGCAAGAAAAGGCTTGCGATACACGCTGTCGAAAAACTTTGAGAGGTAACAGAAAGCGGCTGTCTCAGTTCGCCGCTCTCAAAGCCTCCCACTAGCCCCATCAAAAACTCCACAAAGACATCGATTATAGGGGATATACTATTGATACCTTTAGTCTTTAAGGACATAAAGCATTTATTGATAAGCAACACCATTGGGTTACTAGGCCGTCCTCCAGATCTTTAATTAACTTATTTCTTTAGATCTGCTGTTTGTTAGTTTATTCATAAATTGTTTTACTTCTGCTTTGACTATAAGAAGACGGAACATAGTCTCTCTGCAGTTTATGACTAATAGTGAAATATTTCCTGCAATAAGCTATATATTTGGTTGGAAATCAATAAACTGTAAAAAATAAAACCAGTACTGTTTCTACAAATAAGTTTTAACAAAAGCGTTTTATTACCAGTAAATCATTAATATTAAATATATGTAATTCAACAATATACCTTTCATATTATATTCGATAGGTTGCTATCGGTAAAGAATTGCTAGCAAGTTACTAAAACTCTATAAGGTTATTGACTAAGAATACTCAATATATAATTATTTATATCTTGAGTTCGTATCCTCAAAATTTAAATAGCGAAGTAACCGTGGAAGATTGAGATAAGTCAAAGGACAGCTTTAAATAACGTAAAGTTTTGATCATTATTTAGTTGTTGCCCTTTGGCTATTTAGTTGAAATTACCTGTTTTCGTAGAGCTGATGCATTGACTAACTCTCCATTATGTGCAACTGCTAGAGAACCATGCATAGAATGCACTACAAATGGCTGTGTATTTACTGCCGTCGATTTCGCACTCGTAGAATACCTACAAAAATATAAATTAAGTGTCGCTGATTACCCTAGGATATGAATTTGTGTAAGATTATATGCAAAGATGAACTCGTAATATAGTAATAACAACATATTGTTATTAGGAAATAGAATAGTAAATTACTAATAAGGTCAGTATTAACTTATTGCGAGTGAAAAGCAAGTCTTAGGCAAACTAGCACATAACCAATGAAACTAGATAATTAAATTTTGTTTAAAATTAAACCAAAAAAATAATCGAAACTTATTTGGAATTGCCAAATATTAAATTTAAGAAGTCTTTATTACTGGATTTGTATAAAGAAGGTATTGGCGTTATTAATATGTTTATGTGTTTTTATTATTTTTTTATTTTTATTATTATTTTTTTAATTATATATTTTGCTTTGGTGTAATTTTAAATAATTTAAGGTAGGTACTTTTGAAATTTTTATATTCTATAAAAATATTTTGTTTTGTTTTTGTATTAAGTGGAAAATTGGAGCGTATTAAAAATAAAAAATAGTAAAATTATTTCTTACGAGAATATGGCCATGAACTATTACTCAAACAAGTTGCTTACTGCAAAGATAAAATATTCTCAACTTTTAACCAATTAAAAAATTTATTTAATAGAGAACATTAACAATTTATAATCATACTACGTGATACTATAGGTACTTTGATGGAAAAACACCCTATTGGAATTAAGCAAAATTCCAATAGGTGTGTTTTTCTATCAAAGTACCTATAGTATCACGTAGTATGATCATAAATTGTTGATGTTCTCTATTAAATAATTTTTTTAATTGGTTAAAAGTTGAAAATATCTTATCTTTGCACTAAGCAACTTGTTTGAGTAATAGCTCATTGCCATATTCTCGTAAAAATAATTTTCCTATTTTTTATTTTTAATACGGGCTCCAATTTTCCACTTAATACAAAAAACAAATAAAATATTTTTATAGAATATGAAAATTTCAAAAGTACCTACCTTAAATTATTTAAAATCACGCCAAAGCAAAATATATAAAATAAAAATAATAGAAAAATAATAAAAATAAAAAAAAAATAAATAAATAAATAAAAACACATACTCATATTAATATACCATACCAATACCATTTGAAAAACGATAAAAAAAATTAAAGTTCATATTTAAAAAAGGAAAGTTGATAATGATCCCTTGAAGACGAAACGTCGGATTTCAAACTGGATATCATCATTGGATAGAGCGGAAAAAGTGACAATGCAAAAGTGCAATTAGATTTGAAATCCGTTTTTAAATAAGCCCAGGAAAAACATAAAACGATTTTTCAAAATTTCGGTTTTTTCCGGATATCTCCGTAAATACTCGGAATTTTAAAACTTTCTTAACGGCATATTGTTAGGCACCTAAATGCGCAATTTTGCCTTAATTTGGCCGACACTGTATCTCTTACGGTTTTCGAGTTCCCCATACATAGACACGAATTCGAGCCACCCTGTACATATATTCCAATCAATAATGTACCCCGTACCATCCTAATGGAAAAGTGGTTTCGGTTAAATTGTTTGAAAATGTAATATAATGCAGTTCTCTTAAACAAGTTATTATATCACCAACAAAATCTCTCGTTGATTTTTGAGCTGCATCATATTAAATTTACAAACAATTTGACGGAAATCACTTCTCCATAAGGATGGTGCAGGGTGCTTTATAATATGGTGGATGCGCCTGATATTCTATTTACATAACAGTTAATAAGAGCTTGTATAACAAGTATAACACTTTTGAATAACGGCAATTAAACTTTTAATAGAGGTTATAAAATCTTTAATAAAGGTTATGTAGCCATTGTCGTTTATTAAAAAAAATAATAATAACCCCTAAAAAATACTTGCATAACGATAAAAAAAAAGCTTTAATACCTGCTATACATGAGTTTATTAAAAATTCTATAAAAAACTTGAATAAACATTATGCGAGCCCTTTTTTAAATTCCTACAAAACGACTTTAATAGCCTTTACGCAAGACTCGTATTGGCGCCTATTTCATGCAGATTTTTTATAACGGCTAATAAAGTTTTTATAATGGTTATAAAAAATTTCCCTCAGTGCACATTTGATTTTATTAATTGGTTAGTTGTTCCTTTATAACTATGTTTTTACCAGTTGTCTTTTGCTATACGTCAGTGGTAGTCTTACGGTTTTAATAATTCTTATGCTCAGTTATCACTTCAAGTGAAGCAACATTATTTAGTGTATTTATGGAAGTAAACTATTTATTTCCATATTTAGTGAGATAAAAAGTTTGTAGTATTTGCTTAGGTAAATCATTTATTTGAATAGTTACCAAGTATAATTTTAAATAACACCAAGCATCGTTCAATTTAATTTAATTGACATGTCAAAACTTTGAATTTTTTTAGTGTAACGAAAAAAACCATTTTACTGTAAAAAACAGATATTCTTTTCACCTATCCATCTGTTTCCTTTAGTATTAGTGCTCCAAGCGGGAAGTAAGTAGTAACTATAATAATTATCATCAATTATTGATTTGAATTATTTGGTCTTAATAATTGTATCGTTTCAATTAATCGATATTTTGAATTGACTTGACTTCTGCTTCATTGTTTATATTTTTTTCTTTTATTTGAAAATTTCTGACGTCCACCGCTTATTTTATTATTAATATTTTTCTGTGGCGAGGCCTTAGCCAAAGCGATTTCCATATTACAACTTGGGAATTTTGACTTGTGCCATCTACAAGTTGGTGGTGCCCTTATATAAAATATAAACCCCCCCCTCCCCCTCCCCCTACTCTCCGCCATTTGATCTAGAGTATAATTTGCACACTTCGACGACAGCTCGTTCTGACCTGCGCCAAATTTTCTTAACTCAACTTTAAATTTTTCTTTCAACTTTATTCACTCTGTTTCTTCTAATCTCAGAAGGTAATCAAATAAAATTAGAAGACAATAAAGAGCGGGGCAACACTAAAAAGCAAAACACCTACTCTGAAAAAAATGAATGTTTATTCCATTCCATAGTAGACTGTCCGAAAAGTATATTGGGATGACCAGTCAACTCCTTACAAACAGATTGAACAGACACAAATACACGAAGAGAACATCAACAGCATTACATAACGATGAGAAAGACATTCAATTATAGTGATACGAAAATACTAAACAAAGACTCCAACAATGGTAAATTTTCTGTTAAAGAAATGATAGAAATAAGAAAATATTAAATGTGTTCAAAGACAGAACAGATATAGGAAAGCTAAGTCAAATATATACCAATCTCCTTAATAAAACGTAATATTGTCATCCGCTTAAAATTATCACTTTGCACACAAATCCTTAATAAACGTAAAAACAGAAATTATTGAAAAAATAGTAATATATTAACCACCCACACACCCATATTTATTACTTACCTTGTATGGCCAATTCCCATGATACCAGTGAGCCGTGCAATGCTCTCATTTGTAAAGACATTTTTTACCAATCCCATGCCCTTTTGAACATTAAATTCATTATGTCCCTCACTTGTTGCAATTCCAGTCGATTCCTGGCCCCTAAAAAAAGGTAATTTGTTGAAATTTGTATATTTAAAACCTCCTATATACAGAATATTTCAGATATATAACCTTTGAATAATTTTAAGGAAAAAATGTCATATTGTCATGGAAGGAAACATAGAGTGTACTTGTGCACTAAAAATCAAAATCGCAAAAATTGTGGTTGTAACCATGTATAGGTGTCTTACAAACTTTCTATGGCAAGATAATAATAATAATAAGCCTTTATTTCCAACAGGTGTATTGCCCAATAACAGGAAATTGATAAATAAACAGTATACAATCATGTTATGCATGGAAAAAAATTAAATTAAATAATAATACCTAATATTTAATAATAATAAAAAACAATAAAGAACAAATGAAAATAAATTCTAGTTTGTGATATTAATTCCAATTCTGATAATACCGATCAATCACTGCACCAACGATCCCACGAACAGGGGAATCATTTATATAGCACAAATGACAGATTTTATTAAACAAGGAGCACATTGCATATAGGGGCGATCTAAACAATATATTAGAGCGAAGTGTAGGCAGAAAAAAGGCTTGAGGATATCTATTATTAAGTCTGGGGACCAGGAAAGAAGCACAGGACTATCAATCAAACCATTAAGTATACCATGTAAACATTTTTTAGAAAGATATTTCTTCATAACTGAAGTGGTACTAGATTAAAACGGCCCAAGAGTAGACGATGGTTACACCCTCTAGCTGGATATGTACCATCCAACCTATAAGCCAAATATTTACAGACTCAGTTAAATCAATATGACATTGATATAGTGCAACAATACTCTAATTTTGACCTAACAAAACAAAAAAACAATAATTTAAATGTAGCTTCGAGAGTAAAGCTTTCAGAATTTCTAATTATGAACCCTAACTTTTTCAAAGCTGAACTTACAATATTGCTAATATGGGGTATAAAACTAAATTCGGTGTCGAAGGTAATGCCAAGGTCAGTAATCTGGTTAAGTCTATTCAAAACGTGTCTCTAAACTGTGTGATAGAGTATGTTGAGGTAAGGGGTGCAAAATCTAAGATTTATAGTAGTACATCAGGAGTTCCCAAGGTTCAAACTTAGGCCCTTTGCTATTCATAATCTCTATAAATGGTATATGTGATGTAGTTAGGCACTCAGAAACACTGCTTTTTGCTGATGACTGGAAGCTATTCTTGGAGGTTTCAACTGGTCATGACTGTGATTGTCTGCAGGAAGACCTTAATTGTGTGAATGAGTGGTGTAAAACTAATGGATTCAGTCTGACTGCTGGTAAATGTACATCTATGACTTTTTCACTAAAGAATTATGCAGTAGTTCATGACTATAGAATTAATGACAATGTTATGCAAATAGCTCATGTGCATACGGATCTGGGAATTTTATTAGACAGTTCCTTAAATTTTAATGAACATATATCACACATGATCAATAATGTACATAAAACAATGGGGTTTATCATCAGGTCCACCAAGCAGTTTAATGTTGAATTGTGTCTTAAGCTCTTTGATAGTCTGGTTTTGCCTAGATTGGAGTATGGTGGTGTCATCTGGTCGCCACAATACGAAGTATGGATAAAGTCTGTTGAAAGGGTGCAATGTAAGTTTTTGAAGTATATGTTTTACAAGAAATTTGGCTTTTATCCACCCCAATGGTACAACCATTTACAGTTATTGTGAATATTTAATAGATTGACCCTAGAGAATCGCAGAATTAAGGCATGTCTTGTATATTTGTTTAGACTTTTGAAGGATAATGTCAACAGTAATGAGATTTTAGTTCAACTTCCAGTTTCAATCAATAAAATTAATACAATAAATAAAAACATATTCTATCTCAAAGTTCCAAGAACAAACTTATACAAAAACTCACCACTCTATCGAATGTGTAGATATTTTAATAAGTATGCAGGTGACTTAGATCTGGATACCACCAGCTTGAAAGATTTTGGGATTAATGTTGAATAGAAACTGTTTCTGGCTCAGTCTCAGGATTAGAAACAAGTATAGTATTTAGTCACAGCATATGCTGTAATGTAGATAAATATTTAATTTTAATTCATTATATTATTAGATATTAGGTCATACGAAATGTATCTGTAAATGGCTTAGGCTGTTGATACTGTGATTAATAAATAAATAAATAAAAACGGTATTGTCAATGAAATAGTTGTAGATGATAGGGGACCCTGATCTAGAATAACCAACCACACTACATTTGGCCGGATTCAGTCCCAGCCTATTCTCAACACACCAAACTTCCAGGTCATTCAAACAACTCTGAAGAAACAAGCAATCCATTAAAGTATTGATCTTAAGATATCGCTTTAAGTCATCAGCGTAAGCCAGCTTACGACATTTGATTAAGGTAACTAAGTCATTGATGAACAATATAAACAAAAGGGGACCCAGGTTGGAACCCTGAGGTACACCCGAACTGGCATTAAATTTTTCTGATTCAAAGCCTTCAAACTAACAAACTGGTATCTATTAAGAAAATATGAGCGAAACAAATTAATTAGCCTATCTGAGAGCCCATACTATTCGGTCAAACCCCTTTTGAAAGTCAGTGTAAATAACATCAACTTGAGTATGTGTGTCAATAGATTCGCAGATATGGGCCGACAGACAAGACAAATTTGTAACACATGACCGCCCACTAAAAAACCCATGCTGGTCAATAGAGATAAGACCTTTGACGTGGTTAAACAAAGACTGGTGCAAGATAAGTTCAAATATTTTTGAAAAATTGCAAAGTATTGAGATTGGTCTGTAATTGCTTACTTGATCAGAGTCCCCAGGCTTTAATATGGGTGATATTCTAGCTGTCTTCCATGTATTGGGGAATTGCTCTGTAGACAAGATTAAGTTAAAAATGCTGGTAAGAGGATCAGCCAGGACACCAATGCAATCTCTGACAAAGAAACTAGGAATACCATCCACACCAGATGTCAACTTATTTTTAAGCCTTTTACCAGCTGCAATTACTTGGGAGGTCTCAACCTTAGAGATATCAATATGTGGCAAGTTAAAGAGATAAGGGATGTAACACGTCAACAGAAGCTATAAAAGTACTGGCAAAAAATGAGGCAAAGGCATTGACTATGGCATGTGGATCCCTAACAACAGTATTATCTGGCAGCCTCATTATTCCGGGAATTCTAGATTGACCCTTTTTACCACCAATAAAAGCCCAGAAATTAGATGGGTCGTTACAAATATTTCTCTCAGAGTTTAACACATATGTTTTATAATCGTTACGTTTTTGCTTTTTTATTAGACCTCTAATAGAGTGGAAATTAGTTTGATAAAGAGCCGATTTGTGCTTTTTAAAGTTTCTAAGGGACGTTTCCTTCCCATATATAGTCCATTCAAGGCTATTGCGCTGTTACGTCAGAATTTCTGACGTCAAAAGAAAAGATCCGTACTTCTTAGATAGACTCGTACGTTATTTTTTACACTAGCCAAAAGATGTCTCTGTACCTGTTTTCTATTCAAGAGCACGTTCCGTTTTTATCAATTTTACATACTTATTACTTATGTCAGCTTCGGAGTGGATTAATTCAATGCACAATTTCGACACGAAAATATAATGCCACCAGGAATAACATCAACATACATACAACAGCTTATTTACCTAGTAATCGTGCGCCGATATCCTTTGATTTGGGAAAGTCAAAAACCAACTTTTTCAAATTTTAGAAGAGTGCTATGACAATATTGTTTTAAGCGTCTGGGCATGTGAATTATACTTATGACAGTTTGTTTAATTTAAAGTAATAATATGCTTTTTATCGTCTAAAATCCGTTTAAAAACGATTTTAAATGGCAAAATTGTATAAAAATCCGAAAATTCGGATCTTTTTTAGGCCAATAGCAATGGCTTCGGACAAATTTGTCATGGATTTTAAAGCGAAAATTCATTTTAAATTCAACCGTCCATTAAAAATAAGCTGTGCTATGGATCGAAATACACTGCGAATATAATAATTAAAAAATAATACTTTTGACGGTTATATATGCATATAAATATGCTTTTTTATCGTCTAAAATCCATTTAAAACGATTTTAAATGGCAAAATTGTATAAAATACCGCCCTAGCGGCTAGAATTGGTTTGCGCATTTCCGTCTCATTTGCCGAGATTTGTCCTCATATCGCCGCGTAAGATGTTTACACACCAAAAATAATTTTTTTCTAGAGATATAATTTTTTAGTATTATCAAATAAATAAAATATATATTACTTACATTGTGCACAGCTTTCCAGGGTAAAAGTGGCTTACCAGCATCCTTTTCACGCGTGAAATAATGCACTAATTTTAAAATTAAAGCTTGCTCTTTCTCACTGAACCGGTGGGGCATCTCAAAATAATTTTTATTAGCAATTATTAGCGTAAGACACAAACCAACTACCAACAAACCAATAAATGAATGAAATCTGTTATTTTCGTTTGATATTTTGACATTGACGCAAATCGATGTCAAAGATTCCAATTTGACGGACCAATTTAGTACATACGTTCATTGCATAAAGAAAGATGGAATGATGTGACGTAACAGCGCAATAGACTTGAACGGACTTTATATTATTAATAAGCTCTCGGGAGTAATAAAAATTATCGGAAAAAATTCAGGCACCCTATGACAAAAATAAATGATAAAACAATTAAAAAAAAAACCTTCTCTTTTACAGCTTTGTCAACAAGTTCATCTTATGACAATAAAGCATTTTTGATAATATATATACCATTCAAGATTTCATACAGAGCTGCACATGCGTCGTTAACGTCGAGCGGCGCATACACAGGCTTCAAGAACCAAGTTATACAGTAGGTGATAATCAGAAGATGGAGGAATTAGTGACAATTAGCTTGCTGGATGGAAGCACAGTAATAATTACTGGTGACTTTTATTGAATAGCAGAAAACTATCTGATTTACTGTCAATAGCTAACTCCTTTAATGTTAAACACACAATAGCATACTTTGCTAGAATCACACCCATCAGCAAGATAATATAATAACTAATTTTAAGGGCAAATACAGTTCTAAGGATTAAACTTCATAAAAAATTACACTTTCCCTAAAACAACTACAGGATATATCCAAAAAAGAACTTTTAATGAACCAAATAAAAAAGCAATCCTAACAAGTTGGTTACCGGTTTTTGTCTTGAAAAAAACGTTAGTGAATGAGCAATGGGAGGAATTTATGAAAGCCTTTTTGATGGACTTTAATGAAACTATTCCAATAAAAAAATCTTAACAAAAGCAAGTATAAGCAACTAATCTCTGATGTACGAGAATGTAAAACCCAATTAGATAATCTGTATATATTTCAAAATTTAAATAATGGATATATATGTTGTTGACTAAGTCAGATTCTTTTTTTCATAAGTCGAAAAACGAGGCAGATACAACACCCTGAAATATGCTTATGACGTCACAATATACATGAATTGTTACGTCGCACCATGCTTAACTGGCATAGCTCTCGTAATAATCATCTTTGGTGGAAATAAAAAAATACTATCGATTTTTTCACTGTTCTATAGTTTGCAATAAAAAATAATCAGTTTAATTTTTCAGGAAACTTCATCATTGGCGTTATTTCAGTTTACGGAGCAAATAATAGCTACTCTAGAGGGTGATAATTTGCCTATGGGTTTGTTTTTTGATCTTCCGAAATCCTATGATGCCCTAGTGCAGTATATTGTCTCAAAAATTGGAGTTATACCGAATTCGAGGCATAGCACTAAAATGGCTCTATCCTAATTAACATTTGTATTTGTACACGTGAGTGGGTCCAAATAGGACCCTCCACTGCGACCCTTGGTCTATTGTGGCTCACATCTGTGTTTCCACTATGCCAGAGGCTCGATCCTTTTCAAGAAATCGAACAGCTTTCTGGGGTGGATAGTTTTCAAATCTGCAAGTGTGATTTGAGTATTTCCAAAGACTGTTTGTCTGGTTCTTTGCATTGCTGGACAGTGGCATATAACATGCTCCATTGTTTCTTCGTCCTCCAAGCACAAGCGGCATTCCGTTTCTTCGGAGAGCCCTATCTTGTTCATGTGGCTTCTTAGCCGACAGTGGCCAGTGTACATGCCAACTACAGCCTGTACCTGCTACCGGCCAAGTTGAAGAAGCTGTCCGGTTCTCATTCCTGATGGCAGATTCACCGCCAACTTTGAATGAGTTAGGCCTGGTAACTCTCTCCAATTATCTACAAATTGATTTTGTGTCCACCTGGAGAGGGCTTCTTTAGCTGCGTTATAAGCTATTCCCAGTACTGGTTCTGGTCCTATGAAGGCCGTTGCGGCCGCCTGCTTCGCAAGCATCAGCTTTTTCGTTTCCTTCATATCCTGTATGTCCAGGTATCCAGATCAATGTAAGTTTGTTCTCTCTCCCTAGTTTGGTGAGTAGTTCCTGGCAGTTCCATACCGTCTTGGATGAACAACGGCTAGAGTCAAGAGCTTTTAGAGCTGCTTGACTGTCCGAGAAAATTTTGATTGACTTGCCTTTCCAGTTTCTATCGATGAGCCACTGTGCAGTCATATCAATGGCCTTAACTTCAGCCTGAAAAATGGTTGCATGTCTGCCTAGGGAACATTTAAGCTCAACCTTACCATTTTTATTCCATGCAGCAGCTCCCGTACCATCATTGGTCTTGGAGCCGTCAGTGAACCAACTATTCTCTGTTCTTCTCAGATTTTCAGAGTCCTTCGCCCATTCGTTCCTCTCTGGTAGGAGGACGTCATAGGCATGGTAATAGGTGGTTTTGGTAGGCATAACATCTGATGGTAGACCCAACACACTGTCCTGCTCATTGGCATTTTCCAGCCTGTTGGGCACCATGATGATCGCCTGCGGATTGTTGATCACCGCCTGTGTCAATCTATACGTCGCCCATCTAGCCTCCTTCTCCAGTACTATTTGAAGAGGTGGCAGATTTAGAAGACACTCAAGCGCTGCCGTGGGTGTAGTGCCGAAAGCGGCACTAATTGCCAGACACGCTTGCCTTTGTAAGGTAGATAATTTGATTCTCGCGGAGCTCTGTAAGCTCTTAGAGTACCAAGCTACTGCCCCATATGTTATCATTGGTCTTATGACCGCGATATAGAGCCAGTGCATTTGTTTGGGATGTATGCCCCATGTTTTGCCGCAAATGCGTCTGCAGGTCCATAATGACAGTTTCGCCTTTGCGGCAATTTTATCCAGATGCGCATTCCAGTTAAGTGTTTTATCTAAGGTAATTCCCAGATACTTAACTGTATTCGCAAATGGGATAATTTCTCCTTTGAGTGAAGGTGGTCTTAGGTCTTCCAGCCTTTTCTTCCTTGTGAATGGTACTATAACTGTTTTGTGTGGGTTCACAGATAGTTGCTCCCTTTCACACCAGTCATAGACCATGGTCAGTACCTCTTGCAGATCCTCTGAAATGGTTCTTTGCAAGTTGCTTCTTATCAATATTACTAGATCATCCGCACCCTAATTAACATGTTATTTTCAATTCAACGACATATCAATGTAGATACCCAGCAGTTTAAAGGATGTTACCTGTTCTATTGATTTATTATTTAATTTAATTAAGTGACTCTTTATATAGTTACTAATAATTGGATGAAATTGCAAAGTATATATTTTGTTTTGATTTAATGTAAGCCTATTTAAATTGAAGTAATGGGATAGTTGATTAAGATTGTGTTGCAAGTTATTTGTCATTTCCAGTTCACTGGACTCTATTGACAGAACTGATATGTCATCAGCAAATTCACAGTGATATGCTGTCAAACAGGTTGATAAATCATTAGTATACATTAAAAACAGTAAAGGGCCCAGAACACTCTCCTGTGGAACGCCTAGCTTGACATTTAGCTGTGCAGATTCAGATGCTTCAAAAAGAACAAATTGTTTAAGGTTTTTTAAATATGCAAATTATGACAGTGATAGACTTATATACCTTCTGCAGTAAAAGATCATGATCTACGCAGCCAAATGCCTTGGTTAGGTCGACATACAGCGCCATAACCTTGTCATTCACATCTAGTCTTTTTATATGGTATCTAAAATGGAACATAATGCTGTAGTAGTTGTTTTTTTGTTGCGAAAACCATGGTGCGTGGGTGATAATATGTTAAAGCTTTCCAGAAAGTTAACTATACATTTCAAAATTATTTTCTCAAAAATTTTTGAAAATATGGACATAATCTTCTTTTTTTAAATAAACAAATGATTTTTGAAACTTTCAGAAAATCTGGAAAAACACCTTGAGAAAAACATAAATTTAGCAACTAGGTATGTTGAAGGTCCACATAACTGTTTACTACAATACTTTATAATAGAGGAATAAAATTCAACATGGCCACTTGAATTAGAATTTCTCAAATTGTTTATTGATTCTTGATTCACTCATTTCACTTTCAGTTACCCTATTACAAATAGATTGATTTATCAGTAAAGAAGTTTAAATTTATTCCATGGCCATCAACATTATAAAAAGATTGTTGTTTTCATGGTTCTATTGATTGTCCTTCATTGCTTGAGTTGATAAATCTGAATGCAGGCTCAAGACATGGACGTAATCGAGAATTGTTTTATATCCCTTACCACCACACTAATTATGGTCTGCAGGAGTCAGTAACTCAGATGGTTAGGTCTGCAAATTTCCTGTCTGGAGGCATCGACTTTTTTGGATCATCATTGCCAAAGTTAAAAAGACAATTGAGATATCACATGAATCGGTGACTGAATTTTTGGTTTTTTAGTTTTAGAGTTACTTTCGACATCGGTAGTATTGGAGGATCATGAGAGTTGGGGTACATCTACATGCCTGGTTTATAAGTTTCTAGTTTTGCATACTGTATTTTAGAGTTGTATTGCTAGTCAGTGATGTTTTTTTCCTAAGTTATTGTGTACAATGTATTGTTATTGTTAATTTACATAGTTAGAAATTGTTAGCTGTAAGTTAATTATTGTGATTTTTATATCATAAAATTGTAAAGTTTTTTATGTGGACAAATAAATAAATAATTTTCTAGGAATGTCGGCAAAATATGAATGTCCCCTAAAGTTGTATACCTAATACCATCCTTTATAATACACTTAATTTTATTTTTTTGATTGGTCTTTATTGTATTATTTATTAGATTCCAAACTGTTTTTGATTTGTTATTAGAAAAAATAATTTCGTTGTCATAGTATTTTTTTTTGCAGCCCTTAACAAATACCTATAAATAAATTTATATTTTTTATAAAATTCCAAAGATACTAAACCTCTTTTTACCTTTGCATGTAGTTTTTTTAAGTTTCTGGATGATGTTCTTAAACCTAATGTTAACCATTGTTTGCAATTAAAATCTGATTTTCTTTTTTTTACATACTAATATTATAGTACTTAATAATCCAATAAAAATAGAAAAAATATCATTTATATCACTATTCAGCTTTTAGAAAATTTAGGAAGGTTTTTTTATTTTTATTGGAGAAAGATCTTGCTAAGTTGCATGTGAGGTGCCATAATGTACCTAGTCAAAATCAATTTTTTGAAAGGTATGGTCAGATTATCCATTTTCAGCTACAATACAGGCAATGAGGCTGTTATTAAAATTTGTACAAATATTTGATAGCAAAAGGAGGATATTAACAAGTAAAATTTAATTTTGTTTAATGGGAGTTATGAGTCGCTTTAAATTAGGACTGGGACAAAACGGAGGCCTCTCGTTCTACACAAATGTCTCGTAGTTAATATTTTTGCCAGTGAATTGATATTCAGGTGTGTATTGCTTATATTTCTAGTGCTTTTGTGGAGTGGTGCTGCAAATTTGTGTCAAAACTCAAACTTCGGGTTTTCTTTATCAAATGAGAATCCACCATTTTTTGGTTTAAACTACTCTATAGGACCTCCCTTTTTAGTAAAAACAGGATATTTTCCAAATCGGAGCACAAGAGTCTAAGGAGCAGACAGACGGAGCTGTATTTCACTTTTCGTATGGCCCTCCGCTCGCTACGGGGGCTCAAGAAAAGGAAACTAACCAGGTGCTAACCAAACCTAATCCAAGGCATACCCAAAATCAAGAAAAAAACTGTTTGCTAACCAAAACTAACCCAATACATACATAGCTCCGTCTCTCTGTTCCCTAGACTCTTAATCGGAGCTACCCTTATTCCTTGTCTAAGGAGCTACCTATATGACACCGACATTTTGTGAAAATTCTTATTTCTATCAATTATTGTTTTTAAGTTTAATACTTATGATTGGATTTTTACCTGTGCTGTAATGCTTGCAATCCGATCATAACAATTTGGGCTATTTCTGTGCTACTTTCCCATTTTTCGTTACCTATAGCCCCAAAAACCCCACATTCATGTGTTAATCCACTTTCCATATCGCTTCTATTCTGTGAATTTGCTTCAATGTTATTCATTTTTTTTATTATTGAGTTAGATATTATATTTTACTTAAAACTACTAAGAAAAAGATAATAAACAAAAAATAAATACATGTAACATGTAACTCCCAACAGGCAACAGGTGCACGTGTGCGTGTGACCATAGACGTAGATAAATATTTTTTTTTATATATTATCTATGGATAAATATTAATATTAAGACGTGCACGCTGCTGCAAAGCAGTGTTGCCGATGGCATGAAATGAAATTATGTGATGGCTAAGCCAAATTCAGATTTTATGTTAAAACATATACGATGTGTTAAAACCTGAAAATGACGGGACAAGCAAAATATATCCTTTTCTTATTCGCCATATAATTATGTAATCTTCTTTTTTTTTTTTATCAGAATGCGGGCAAAATTATGTTAAAATCTGATAATTATGTGACGATTGGCAACACTGTTACAAAGTCTATTCGGCTTAACTTGACGATGCTCCGACAATATCATTTCATTCCTTCGCATATTTCACTTTTCGAATGGCCCTCCGCTCGCTACCGCTCGCTACGTGGGCTCAAGAATAGGAAACTAACCAGGTGCTAACCCAATCTAACCCAAGACATACCCAAAAACAAGAAAAAAACAGTTTAGAAATATAACCTTAAAAAAAATTAAAACACCGACGGGGTTTGAACTCGAGTCGCCGAAGTGAAGGCTAATCATGCAAACCCCTAGACCACCAGACTCGACTCTAGCGAGCAGCGGTTATAAACCATAATGGGCGGGACATGGTTTGCTTACTATTTTTAT
Source organism: Pissodes strobi (assembly GCA_016904865.1). Classification (NCBI taxonomy): domain Eukaryota; kingdom Metazoa; phylum Arthropoda; class Insecta; order Coleoptera; family Curculionidae; genus Pissodes; species Pissodes strobi. The sequence goes on from MU184200.1 coordinate 139,358, forward strand.
TTCACTCACGCGTGGCCCTCCGCTCGCTACGGGGGCTCAAGAAAAAGAAACTAACCAACCAAGGCGTACCCGAAATTAATAAAAAAAAACTTTTTACGAACATAACTTTAAAAAAAGGCTTTGCCACTGCCGGGATTCGAGCCTGCAGCGTTTCGTCGAAAACGTAGCATCGAACCACTGCACCACTAGAGCCGTTACAGGAAACTCCCTGGATCCCTCCAAATAGTAAACAATTCAAGCTCCGTCCACCCAACTGTCATTATGGATTATAACCGCGGCTCGCTAGAGGCGAATGACCACCAGGGCACATACAAACGATTGGTTGCATCACGAAGACATGGCGCGCAGGTGCGCGCGCACGCATGGAATGAAATGATACAGTCACAGCATCCGCAAGTCTAGCGAGCAACGGACGAGTGTCTCGCGACAGCATTGCCGTTGGCTGCCATCAAGGTCGAATCACGGCACATATTATATGTGCCGTGGTCGAATGTTACAAACCTACAAAGAAGGGGGATTCTTTGCGAATGTATTCGCGGAAACACATGCAAGCTGCTGTATCACGATACACACACTGCTGTATATTTTGTAAAAAGTGCATCCAAAGTACGGACACGTATTACAATAAGTAATATTTCACTTTTCGCCTGGCCCTCTGCTCGCTACCGCTCGCTACGGGGGCTCAAGAAAAGGTCACTAACCAGGTGCTAACCCAAACTAACCCAAGACATACCCAAAATCAAGAAAAAGCCTGTTTGCTACCCAAAACTAACCCGACATACCCAAAATTAAGAAAAAAAAATGTTTAGAAACTTAACCGTAAAAAAATAAAAAAAAGCAACGGGGTTTGAACTCGGGCCGCCGCCGATAGTCGCCGAATTGAGACCTTACCATCTAAACCTCTAGACCACGACCATTGTCTATTAAATAAAGACAATGCCACGACGGCTCATGCGCATTGTAAGATCCTTTACAGGCGTAGACGACTATATCAAAATCGGCCTCTCCTATTGGTCGATCCGCATGGCCCTCAGCTCGCTTCGCTCGCTACAGGGGCCCAAGAAAAGAAAACTAACCAAGTGCTAACCCAAACTAACCCAAGACATACCCAAAATCAAGAAAAAAACTGTTTAGAAACAAAATTTAAAAAAAAAATAAAAAAAAGCAACGGGGTTTGAACCCGTGCCGTCATATTGCATCGCGAAAACATCAAATGCAATCGCTCGAGTCAACGCCACCTACACTAGATGGCGCTGGAGACGCTTTTACCACAGCTTACCAAACGGTAAGCTGTGCTTTTACCTTGATGGCAGCCAACGGCAATGCTGTCGCGAGACACTCATAGCAACGGTTAAATAGTAGAGAAATTCCACGCAAAACAAGCGATCATGAACGAAAAATGGTCACGGACGTTTATTGTGATACCTTTGTCAGTTTACAAGATAAAAATATGGGCTCTATTACCTTGTCAAGACATAAGCGAAACTTTTATGAAGAATAGTTTTTTTTTCATTTGCCTTCCCTTTTTGTTAATTGAGTGATATTTAAAAAAACTACTTTTTAACCAAATCCGTTAAGATATGTATAAGGGGCGTTTAATTATTGTGATATCTTTGTTAGTTTCCAAGATAAAATATGGGGTTTGCTCTATTACCTTGTCAAGACAGAAGCGAAACTTTTATGAAGAATAATTTTTTTTCATTTAGGCCTTCCCTTTTTGTTAATTGAGTGGTATATTTAAAAAAAAATACTTTTAACCAAATCCGAGACTAGGGCGTTTAAGTTTAAGAAGATTCACTTCTGATATGCGCACATAGTGCACACGATTTTTTAAAGTTTATGTTTGTTCCTTTTTGTAAATGTGGGTTAGAGCAAGCGAAGCGAGCCGAGGTCAATGCGTGAAGTTAAGATTGACTTCGAAATTCGTTCGGGCCGACTCGGGATCATTTGTTTTGCGTGGGGTTTAACCAAGAGAAAACAACTAAACGGAGAGGGGACAATAAGCGTCGGCACCTTTTATGTTGGTGTACCCCAAGAACTTTAATTCTTATTAGTTTATCATTCTTCGGTGTACCCATTTTTGGTGACCTTGACTCTGCTCCGTTGACAACAATACCACTAAGTATCGGGAGAAAAATATTGTAAGCTAATGACAATGACATTTGATCACCTGAAATCGGCGTTTTGATTTTGACAATTATACCCTTTGTGCTTGGAAACGCGCATACAAAATCGATTGACAGGCTGGCGTCTCTCCTTTTAGTTATTTTCTCTCTGGTTTAACTGCTAGTCAACGGTTCGTAATAACAGTTGGGTGGGCGGGACTTGGTTTGTTTACTGGGTGTCTGGGGATCTGGGTGTTTTGTTTGATGAACAGATTAATTTTGTAGAACACATAAATTCGGTTACATCCAGAGCTCTAAAGGCACTAGGTTTTATTTATAGAAACACCTCATGTATGTCAGTTGGTGGATATAGGCTTGTATATTGTACTCTGGTTAGATCTGTATTGGAGTATGCAGCTATAGTTTGGTCGCCATTTCATGATGTTCATAGAGTTAGGCTGGATAAAGTCCAGAACAAATTTTTACGTCAAGTATCATTCCGATATAATATTCCAATTTTGAACCATGATTATGCTCCTATTCGGAGAATTCTTAACATGGATACACTTAGTAATAGAAGGTGCTCATCTGATTTGTGTTTTCTTTTTAAAATCATAAACGGTTTAATTGTCTGCCCTGCATTGTTAGAGCTCGTCAACTTTAGGGTTCCCGGGAGATCATTAAGACATACAGATCCGTTTCTCATTGATTTTCATGGAACCAACTATGGCGGCAACTCCTCAGTGAGTAGAGCAATGAGATTTCTGAATGAACACAGTGATATTGACCCATTTGTTTTGTCTTTTAGTTGTTTTAAGTATAAAATATTGAGCAGACTCTAGCATAACTTATTTAAGATGTTGATATTTGTAATAACTGTTACCTGTTCTTAGGTTCTAAATTTACTGTTTTATAAAGTTAGTCATAGATATAATATTGTATGTATCTTAAATTGTAATGGGGGTGATCCCGTATGTATTGCATAAATAAATAAATATTTAGAGGGTTTGTTTGAATGTCTTTCCGATCCGGTGAGTTGCTTACAATGGGACTAGTGGTTAGGTGCTATGCTTGTGATACGACGATTCGGGCTCGATTCCCGCCCGTGGCGAGACGTTTTATTACTGTTTTAAGGTTATATTTGTAAAAAGATTTTTTTCATTTTGGACATGCCTTGGGTTACCTTTGTTTGGTTGCGCCCCCGGAGCGAACGAAGCGAGCGGTGGGCCATGCGTGAAGTGAATTGCTCTCAATTGCTCTGGTGGTTCAGTGGTCAGATGTTTGGCCTGTGATACGCCGGTCCGGGTTTGATTCCCGCGTGTTATTTTTTAATTTTTTGAGGTTACGTTTGTAAAAAGTTTTTTTCTTGATTTGGGCATGCGTTGGGTTAGTTTTTGTGGGGTACGCCCCCGTAGCGAGCGGAGGTCTATGCGTGAAGTGTAGTATTAGACATTCTAATACAAACGTTACAAATGTAAACATTAAACAGCACATGTGTTTGTGATGCGCGCGCAGGCCCAGGACTCGTCAATCGGTGGAATGTTCCTTGCAAGCAGTCCTCGCGTCACGAACACATGAGGTGTTTAATGCTTACATTTTACACATGTATTTTTTTACACTTCATGCACTTCCGCTCGCTCTGGGGCGCAACCAGATAAAACTAACGCAAGGCATGCCCAAAATGAAGAAAAGAAACTTTTTGCAACTTTTTATAAGCACAACTTAAGAAAAATACGTCTTGCCACTGGAATCGAAACCGGGCCAGAGAGGAAAAAACTCTAAAGGAGAGGCGACAGTCTGTCAATCGATTTTGTATGCGCATGTCCAAGCACAAAGGGTATAATTGCTAAATTATTGTTGTCAACGGAGCAGAGTCAAAGTCACCAAAAGGGTACACCAACATGAAAGGTGCCCACGTTTATTGTCGATGTCGGCTCAGTCTAACAGGATGGTCTTCTTCTGTGGTACTGTGTGCCGTTTTGTTTTCTAAAGGAATGGCCGCGTCTATCTACCGGATCTATAATTGAGTCTGAGGTTTTTTAGTAAAAGATAAATTGTTGCCTTTTACAAATTAGGAAAATTATCAGGATTCTAAATAAAGTCCCCCTTAGAAATACGTACAACGTGTGAACACCACCAAAGGCATGACGTTTTTGAAACTACGATTAATCCTGGCTGTTAAGACCGTAAAATAAAAAAAACGTAGGAAAAAAGACCTAACCTCAACAGTCAACTCAAGTCTTAGGTTAGGAAATTTTTGAAATTTAGTGTTTGCTAAGATTTGTTTTAATTTTTAATGTAAAATTCCGTGGTAAAATGTTAATAAACAGTTTAAGAAAGAATACTTTTGGCATAAGATGTTTAAAGACTGTGGATAAAACACTTTTAAGATGGCTTTCTACTTCAGAGGCTGTGACACCTGTGAAATTAGCATTCGCTGCCTATGAAAATTCCACCAGTAAAGAGGCTCCTTTCGTAATAATGCATGGATTATTTGGTTCAAAGCAAAATTGGACCAGTTTGTGTAAAGCCTACAGCCAAAAAATTGATCCTCCCAGAAACATTATAGGTAAATTATCAATTTAGAGTTGCCGTAACGTAATACGTAAGCCGTAGCCGTTTAAAGACGCAAGCAATAATGAACAAATGATTCATAGTTTTAAAACTACGGCTTACGTCTTACGACTCTTACGTTATAAATTTGAGGTTTGTTTATAAACTGAATTTAACACGTGCCCTACCGGCGTGCTAAGACGGGTAGCTTGTCACAAACCGGGCGCGTTAAGTTTGGAATCCTTAAGAAAGCTGCACAGATCTGGAAGATCCTTTGAACCTCGTCTACATAGGACCTTGTATGGTCTGAATAGTAGCGTGCGTAGAATGATGAGAAATTGTAATAACTGATATAGACTTTTTTTAACACTTCACTGCGCTCTCTTAAAAATTTCCTTAAAGATAGAGATCTTGTCGAAAAATTTAACAATGCTTTGACTTCTGATGATGTTTGCTGTGTTGTTTTGTTTTGTTTTGTCTTCTTTTTATCACGCGTAGTGCATTTGTTTTGTTACTTTGGGTTAATTTTGATTTTGTAATGGGCGGGGTTGGTCAAGCGCGTAGCAGACTTGTCTCAATGCACTTGTTTGGCTAGTTAATGTTAGTTTCGATTATTTTTGCTTAAACTCAAACTCAAATATGCTTTAGTGTCAGAGGTACATAAAAGTCTCATTCACAAAGCTGTAATAAAAACCTAACAGCTAAATAAATCATTTTAAATGTAAAAAAAGCAAAACATATCACTCAATAGACAAAACTAGGAGAGGTTATACTATATATACCTACATATTTATACACATAAGCCATCAAAACAGTCAAAATACATTAATTTAGAAATCACAAGAAATAAAATCAATAATTGTATATAAGCATCAGACATCAATACAAGAAACAAACTAAGACATAGTGGCTAGGAAATACTCATCCAAACTCTAAAAAACCCTTGCAACCAGCAAGCTCTTTACCTTGTGCTTAAAAACCCTATATTCTTTTATTTTTCTTATTGCAAGAGGAAGATGAATAAATAGTTTCTTACTGTTGTAAATAAGAGAACTTTTAGTTAATGCAGACTTTGGAATCGGGAGATTAATGGTAAAAGAATTTCTGGTATTGACCAATGAAGGGGTGTGAATATTGGAAGAGTATTTCCTGTGCATCAGGCATACAGACTCTAACACAAAGATAGAAGGAAGAGTCATGATTTTCTGTTCAAGAAATAAGGTCCTGCATGAGTCTTGAGGCTTGGCACCACAGAGTCACAGAGATATCTAATTGCATGTTTTTGAAGTACAAACACAGAGTTGAATAATGTGCCTGGACAACTTCCCCAGAAACAAATCGCGTACCTTAAGTGGGATTCAACTAGTGCAAAATATGAATTTCTAGCTACTGACATATCTAATTTGTGCTTAATAGCCCTTATGGCATAGCACTCGGATGATAATTTGCTACTAAGATTCTCCACATGTATGTCAAATTTAAGTTTATTATCAATAACCAAACCCAAAAACCTATTGTTACATAAGAAAGAAAGAAAGAAAGAAAAATGTTTATTGCATACAACATAAAATGTATATATACAAAAGGTGTCATTCGCAAAGTACGTTCTTCCATAACACCCAAACGAACAAAAGTACTAAATGAAATATACAACACAATATACAACTTATTAGGTACACTACACAAAGATACAAATCGCTAGTCAAAACTTAATATATGATCACAGTAACAGTTAGAAATACATAAAAATGCCCTCAACCCACTATTAGATAACTTTAATTCAACATTTCTCTCCTTAATTAGATGAATTCTCAGTATTAACAATTGAAGGGTATAGGGCCGCTTCTGGTTATTGCAGGTCTGTGAAGGGTCATGGGGGTGTTGCCATTTATTTGAGGGGTGATATTGACTATCATGATTTGAACATATCCAGCTTTTCGGAGGAATTAAGCTGTGAGGTAACAGGAGTATTTTTAAAACAGTCTGCAACCCAGCTGGTTACAGTTTACAGATCTCCGAATGGAGATTTTGATAGGTTCTTAGAACTTTTATCAGATATTCTTACCAGTCTAAATCTCTCACTGAACATCATAATAACTGGTGACTACAATGTTCACTTTTTAGGTCAGGATCGTAGAGCACTAGAACTTTGCAATTTCTTTGAGGGGTATGGGTTGTTTAAAACGATTAATTTTACTACTCGAGGACTTGAATGCCTCGATAACATTTTTACAAATATTGATAACACTAATGTCAGCACTGAACCTTTTAATCTTCATCATCTATCTGACCACATGGGCATTATTCTTAACTACAATTTACTCAATACACATACACCCCACAAAACTAGAATTAATTATAGGCCTGTTACAGACGAGGGGCTATTTCTCTTGTATAGCATGATTGAGGAGGTTGAATGGGATTTTCTGAATAATCACAACATACCTATAAATGACAGATTTCAAACTTTTGTTAACATTGTTACTGAGGCGGCAGAAAAATGCTTCCCACTTAAATCTCGAATGGTAATGGATCAGGGGCGAAAATCTGTAACAGTCAACTGGTACACAAATGACCTAAGGGAAATGAGGGAGAGACTCCACACACTCTGCTCTTTAATTAATCAAAATCCTACCTTAGTTAGCAAAGAAGACTTTCTGAAATATAAAAATGAATATAGGGTTAAAATGTGTAACGCTAAAAAAAAGGCATATGATGACTACATAAAAAACTCAGGTAATCCCCAGGTGGCAATGTGGGACATAATAAATAGTATAAAACCTACACCTTACTGTCACGTGTCTGACACGTTAAATGCACAAACATTTAACTCATTTTTCATTGATATAGCTGATGAGGTTATATCTGAGCTACCAACAACGGACAAAACATTTAATGAGTTTCTCTCTGACCCACCTGATACTGAGAAATTTTGTGTCATGCCAACAACTTTTAACCAGGTGAGACAGAAATTTTTAAATCTAAAAAAAAGTAAAAGTAAAGATTGCTACAGTCTTAACACAAAAATTGTAAAAACACTGAAAAATCTATTGATACTGCCCTTAACAAAACTGATTAATGGTTGTATTGACGCTGGAACTTTTCCTTTAGCTTTAAAGGATGCAAAGGTTATTCCGATATTTAAAAACAAGGGATCTTCAAATGACTTAACGAATTATCGCCCCATTTCTATACTACCCATTTTTTCCAAAATCTTTGAATCGATCATTAAGGATCAAATTGTGGACTTCTTTGAAAGATATAACTTATTTTTTCAGGGACAATTTGGTTTTCGGAACAAAAAATCGACCACACTGGCGATAAACAGTCTTACAGACTATATAACTGAGGCCATGGAAGAGGGTCTGGACACCTACGCATCCTTTTACGACCTAACAAAGGCTTTTGATTGCGTATCACATGACATCTTGCTTCAGAAACTGCATCACTACAACTTTGATCACAAAAGCATTTTATTGATCAAATCCTATCTCTCTGAACGCTCTCAGTATGTGTTGTACAAACATAATAAGTCACAGAGACTACAGTTAAAGCATGGGGTACCTCAGGGGTCGGTTCTGGGGCCCTTACTGTTTCTTATATATATAAACGATCTATCAAAATTTCAGGATACTTCAACACTAATACTATTTGCCGATGATACTACCAACATTCTTAAATATCACCCATCCAACTCCTTGGGAGAAACAATTGGTGCCACTCAGGCAAATTTAATGAACTGGTTTTTGGCAAATCGGCTAAGCCTGAACAGATCTAAAACCCAAAACTTAAATTTCACTCTTAGGCAGAACGCTACTGATGTGCCCTGTGATGCTCATGTGAGGTTTTTGGGGATTACACTCGATTCTAAACTTACCTGGGAGGGGCATGTAACGCAGCTGTGTGGTGGATTATCCAAAATAATTTATTTAATAAGGGTGTTGTCGCGATGTGTGTCTGTTACAATGCTGACGTCGGCCTATCACGGTTACTTCTCATCGCTTATGTCGTATGCGGTTCTTAACTGGGGGCACTGTGCCCATTCAAGTAAAGTTTCCAGACTCAACGTAGGTGCATACGTATTATTGCGGGGATTGGATACCGTGACTGCTGTCGTCGGTGTTTTGGGGAACTCAAAATCTTAACATTCCCTTCAGTATACATATTAAGATGCCTTGAATATGTCAGGTCCAACCTATCACTTTTTTCCACACATGGTGATATTCATGACCATTCAACTCGCAATCGTGATAACATACGCCCTGATTTTCACAGACTTTCAAGGACCAGAAGAGGAACTGACTACCATGGTATAAAATTTTTTAATGTACTTCCATTGGAGATTAGAGAGGCTGATGTGAAAAAATTTTCTATAAAGATTAAGGGCTATTTATTGCAAAGGGCCTTTTATTCAGTAGAGGAATACCTTAATAATAGCTTTAATGACCTCCTGTGAATTTTACTGCTTGATGTAGCAACTTGTCTGTGTTGTATTTTAATTTTATTTTAATAACTACGTTTGTGTATTATGTATGTGTTTGGACAATTTATTTCGAACCATTTTAAATGTAATGTTAAGTATCTTATTTTAACTCACACCTTTTGGTTTTTTAATTGTTTGAAACTGTTCTACCTTAAACTTATATTTTATGACGTGTAAAAGCACTCTGTGTAATATTACCAATAAATTCTATCTATCTATCTATCTATCTATCTTTAATTCATTTGCATATACTGTTTTAAAAGTAAACCTACTTAAGCTAGTAATCAAGGGGAATATATCAGAATTCAAAAAATTTACCGATCTATAAGCAAAACATTTTTTAAATTTATCTGTGCTGTGTTTGGGAATGTTATATCTCACTACATTTCTCAAATTCAGATTATGGAGGTCACTTCGAGGAACCAGACATTGTGTCAAATATTCAGGAGAACCCATGTTAAGAATGCCATGCATAAAAAGCCCAAAGTGAAGATCAACGCGAAGTTTAAATTTTAGCTGATAGTTATCAAGGTATGTTGAAGTAATATGGTCATACTTACGCCCTCCATACACAAAACGCATACATGAGTTCTGGGCCAATTGGACTTTTTGTTGATACTCAGCATTAAGAAAATAATAGTAAACAACATCACAGTAGTCAAGCTGTGAGAATAGCAACGAGTCAACCAACAGCATCTTGATATGCTGGGGAAGTAAGTGTTTAAATGGGTACAGGCCTTTCATTTTGAGATATAATAATGACAGTTTTTTCAACACATGCGACTCAAAGCTCAGGGACTCATCAAAAATCAAACCCAGATTCTTCGTTTGCTCCACACGGTATTACAATGTTATTAACATGAATGTTCACAAAACAGTACAAGTTGAATTTAACCCTAGCTGATTCAGTGCCAATAATTAGGTGAGAACTCTTGTTTGCATTCAATAACAGACCGTGTCCAGTTGACCAAGTGAAAACTCGCTCCAAGTCACCGTTAAGTTCACTCAGTATCCTACCTGAATCCTGAGGCCTGAAAGATGTGAGAAGCTGAGTGTCGTCAGCATATAGATGAACCGAACAAGAATGTACCTGATTTGGGAGGTCGGAAACATAAATCAAGAACAACAAGGGGCCAAGAATGCTCCCCTGGGGAACTCCACAATCAATAGTACAAGGATCAGATCTATTACCGTCGATCTCCACAATCTGTCCTCACCGTGCAAGGTACCCACTAAACCACCCACATGCCCCTGGGGAGAAGCCAAAATAGTGCAGCTTAGCAATCAGCAGGTCATGATTCACCAGGTCAAAGGCTTTACTAAAATCTAAAAGAACAAGACAAGAGAGTAAAGACCGATCGATGTTCCTACAAATGTCGGAGGTCACCTTACTAAGTGCGGTCGCAGTGCTGTAACCTACCCTAAAGCCCGATTGAACGTTAGGCAATACACCCCTAGATCCAATGAATTCATTAATCATCCCAGAAACAAGCAATTCAAACATTTTTCCCATAATTGGCAGAATGCTTATAGGTCTAAGTTGGTCCATTGATGCAATATTGGCAACCTTTGGGATAGGTCTCACTATTGCAGTTTTCCATACAGATGGGTATACACCATTCACCAGGCTAACATTAAAAATTTTTGCAACAACAGGGGCAATAAATTCCATGCTAAATAGTAGCATATCATAAGTTATTTCATCAAAACCCTTACATTTAGACTTAATCCGCTGAAATGATCTAAGAACATCCGTCTCTGCAATTCTCTGAAATTGAAACAAATTGTAGTTATCCTTGTCAGACATAGTATTATTTGAATAGTATTCAATCAGATTTCTATCAACAGGCACAGCCATACTACTGCCAATATTTCTGAAGTAATCACTAACATCATAAACATTCCTCAAATCACGTGGAATGTCGAAAAGCACCTTAGAGTGAACATTCCAGTCGGCCAGCTTTGACCATGTTTTCTTTGAGTTTCCTCTAACCTTCGATAGCTCAAATGCCATATATGCCTTCTTTTCACTTTTTATTGCAAATGATAAATAGTTTTTAAGGTCTAAGAAGAAATTTTTATCCTTTTGACAAAGTGTCCTTTTATATTTATTGTATGCCTTCTTCTTTAGTTTAATTATATCCTTTATTGTGTCGGTTATATAGGGTTTATATGGCCGTTTTATTTTAATGGACTTAATTGGGGCAAACATATCAAAAACCTCAGTTAGCCGAGAATTCAATAAATCAACAGAAATGTCGATCGAATCCTCATGCACCAAAGAGTCAAAGTCAATCCCACCCATAACTGAGCAAAAGAGATCCTCATTAAAATGCCTAAAATCTCTATATCTTAAAAACCTGGGGCTAGATTTGACCGTTTTTATATTAAATAGAGAAAAAACTAAGTGGTGGTCTGATAAGTCATACATATCCATAGTACCAGACCTTATTAGTTCCAAGTTAGTATCAGCACAGATCAAATCTATCAAACTATTACACAACCTACTTACTCGTGTAGGCTGATCAATAACCTGCCTAACACTGTATGCCCTAAGAATAGAATTAAAGTATATCATATCTGGGCTACTATTGCATAAAAAATCTATGTTTAAATCACCCGTCAACAGAAGATAATCGTATTGTGGAGTTAATATTGACAGTATCGACTCAATACCGGAAAGTTGCTTATAGCCAACAGAGGGGGGTCTATAAATTATTCCTATTAAGTAACTAAAACCCTTCAACTTAACAGCTAACCAAATGTGCTCAATATCAATAGTTACATCACAGAATGTTGTGTCAATAACAGAACAAGACAAAAAATCAGCAACATACGCGCAAACTCCACCTCCCCTAGATAAGCGATCCTGTCTAAATAGTTGAAAACCTGGAACATTAATATAACTATCTGGATAATCTTTAGATAACCAAGTTTCAGTCATAGCGAATATATGAAAGTTCTCCTTCAATAAAAAAGTCTTAATCTCAGCAAATGATGGAATCAGCGATCGTATGTTTAGGTGGGCAAAATATAAAGGATTATCAGCTAGGTTAATTGGAGAGCAGTCTGTGTTGGACAGAAAAAATCTTGAGAACAAGAAGTAACATTTACTTGGGAAGGCTCTGTAGATACAGTTACCTCAGCCAAAGTATCTGGCATACCAGGAAGAAAGACCTCACCATCTGAGAGAGCATCTACATTCATTGAACTCTCATTCATTGAAGTGTTATGAACCACACAGTCACCTACCTTATTAAAATTATCTAAATTATTGCTCACATTAATAAACGCCAAATTCTTAATTTTAGGTCTAAACATACAAGTCAAATCAATTCTCCTATTATTTATGTCAACATATGTAACTTGGCCAGGTATAACCTTGTCAAGTCTAAAAACATATTCACTCAATCTCTGGTTAAATCTAAAAATACGCCTGTCTGTTTCCGCATTAGACTTTGTAAATGGTACAGACACTAACATTATGTTATAGTTAGAGCAATCTTTAAGTTTTAAATTTAGATCTCGAAAAGAAGGGTGCTTTTTTTGTTGAAAATCGTTTACACCAGAAAGTAATATAAGAATATCATCCTTACTAAGATATTTACAAAGACTAGGTAAACTATCTGTAACTTGTTCACTCAATGCAAATGGTTTAACAAAGGTTTGAACCTTAAACTGATTAAAATAAGAGTATCTATCAACATGCTTTTTAAATTTATAAACTGTTTGGTCACCCAAAATAATCAATTTTCTTACACGAGCAACAACCATGTCATTAGGCAATGTTGCTTCTTTGTCAGCTGTTCCTTCCTTGCCAACTGAAATATCCGCCACGTGCTCCGAAGAGGTCTTGGTCCCCATTTGGTCCCCAGCAGCCCCCAACTCCTCAGCAAGGCTTCTAAAATTATCAAAGGAATTTCCACCCAAGCAACCATGATCATCGAATTCAGCTTTTGTGGAGCGAGGAACCTGATTGTGTAGCATGTTATGGACGAATAAAGCATCATCCAGGTCTCCGTCAGTCACACGAGTATTTGCCAATGTTTGCATGTTTATACTAGCCCGAGTCTGACCCTCCTTAACTCGGCTGCTATTGTTCGCCAAAACAGGTGATTCGGTCTCCGTTCTTAATGAACTATGGATAGGATCGCCAAAAACTGTGGAAGTATTTGAATTATCCTCAGTTTGAGTGGGCACTGATTGTCTTGAAATAGAGGTTTGGATTCCTAGGTCTTTGCGGCCGAAGCAAGTCTGAGTACTCACATGTATAGATTCGGGCTTTTGCAGATTTTCAATAATTTTAGATTGTTCTTCAATTTTATCAAGTAGTTCTGAAATCTGCAATCTGAGGTTATCAACCTGCCTAACTAAACCAGCCTCCATATCTGCAGCCTCAGACGCAAATGAAGATGAATTTCTGCTCTGGCGCTCAATGAATTTGTTCTTGTCATCCAGCTCCTTTCTTAGGTCTCTAATGAGGCATGTCAAGGCTTGGATGGGAGAAACATCCTCAGTTTCTTCGGCATACATAATATCCTTACATGTCCTCGAACAACAAATTAAGTTGTTGTCTAAGACAGCAAAGTGTTTAGTTCTCTTCCAACAACTCTGATGGAATATATTCCTACACACGACGCAAACCCAATTGTTGAATGATTTATTCTTGCAGCACCCTAGGTCACCCATATTAGGTTAAAAAATCAGGAGAGTCTATGATAGTAGCTAAAATAGCGTATGTCCCGCAAAAACTCCAACGGTGCAAAAACTCCCGCAAAATATTCAAGCCGGTGCAAACACTTTATCAGCAAATAAATAAATATTTCTATGTTTTTATATTCGGACTTAAATTGATCATAGATAAGCAATATATTTTTAGTGCTTTTTCCTAGAAACAACTATTAGATCACACTAGTTTGTTGATGACTGAAATGCTTAACTATTAAGCTTTATTTTCATATGAAACACCGCTTTTAAACTTGACTTTAGACCACTTTTAAATCGAAACATCTGAGGAGAAAAACACATGATGTCCGTACTCGTCGAAAATAATACGGATAAGTTAGTTCTTATCATTATCCAAAAACACATAATTTAAATCACACTTAAAGCTTATAACACTGGTCTTTGATACATTAAATGACAATTGATTACTGTCACACCATTTCTTAATTCTAATTAGGTCATTGTTCATAATACTTCCAAGTATCGTGGGATTCTTATGGTGCCAAACAATTGTGGTATCATCAGCAAAAGATGAACATCTGCCGCTTCTAATACTAAGTGGAAGATCGTTCACATACAATAAAAACAACAAAGGGTCAAGAACAGATCCCTAGGGCACTCCTGCAGTGATATTTAGCCCCTCTGTAGTACGAAAGACAAGCGCGCTACGCGCTAATTACGGTTAGTTTGGGTTAGTTTTGGTTAGTCTGGGTTGGTTTTGCTTAGTTTGAGATAGTGAAGAGAAATGCGCTTGTCTTTTTACTTTGGTTAATTAGGGTTATTCTGGATTAGTTTTGGTTAGTATGGGTTAGTCTGGGTTAGCTTGGGTTAGTTTTAGTTAGTATGGGTTAGTTTTGGTTAGGCTCAGTTGGTTTTGCTTAGTTTGGAATAGCTAAGAGACAAGCGCGCGTAGCAAATTCAAATGTGTTTATTGTCTAACAGGAAATAAACATCCTAAAATAAGACAATTAGATCAAAAAGTAATACTAAATAAGTTATTACAGCAGCAGCTGAAAGGTAATGATGTAGGCAGTCAAACTTATAGCACAAAGTAATAAAAATTTGACTCCAAAGAAAAAATGATGTTTAAGAAGACATCTGCCACATCAAAACCCAACACCTACCAAAACCCACATAATAATAACTAAAAAATTCCATAAAGATAACAAAACAAATAGCATATAAACGATAATAGACTGTAGCAAAATCAACCATAATATTGAGATCCACCAAGAGCACTTAATTTAATTTTCTTAAAAAAAAAGTACATTAAACATACACATCTAAACCTATATTCACATATCCTATCTAAGTTCTAAAAGTTCTGTCATGCACCTAGGTGTTGCCATCTGTATGTGCAGAGGTTTATCATACATAGTATTTAACATTGAGATAAAATACAAAGCGAACTAATTTGTTAACTTGACTCAACACTTGCTTAACAAAACAAAATCCAACAATCTTGCTTAACAAAAACAAATATCCAACAATCCCCACTCAGTACAATTCAGGTCAAACAATAAGACAACGTACCACAATTCACAAAACATTTGACATATGATTCATGTTTTTCGAAATAAAGATTTTAACTTGTTTAGTATACTTATTGATGTTAATTTTTTATTTCTCTTACACTATTGGGTAGCAAATTAAATACCTTTGGTGCAACTACAGATGCAAACCTTTGGTTACCATCAAACCTTCTAAAAGGGACAATCAATATATTATTATAATTATTTCTAGTACCATAAGCATGATCTACATGTCTTTTATTCTCATTTTTAAAACAATAAATATAGTTGCTTAAAAAGTATAGACCTCTAACACTTAAAATGTTTTCATTGTATAATTGATTTGTTGGATATAGGCAATCTTTTTTGTAAATAATTCTTAATAAATAATTCTGAACTAAATTCAATTGATTGAGAGCATTATTGTAGAGTCCTCCCCAGGCTATAATACCATATCGTAATATAGATTCCACTAAAGACTTGTAGACCATGATTAAAATTTTATGAGAAAATATGTTTCTTCTCTGGTAAAATTTGTGAATTAGACCTCTTAGTTTGTTTGTCACATCCTGAACATGTTCTGACCATTTTAAGTATCGATCAATAGTTATTCCTAAGTATTTAGTATGTGATGCCACATGTATCGTCATATTTGCCTGTTGAAGAGTTATTGAACTGATGAAGGTCTACTTGATTCAGTAAGAGAAAAAGCGACATAAATAGTTTTAGCAACATTTAGTGATAATTTGCGAGAGATTAGCCATGTTTTTATTTTACCTAGACCTAGAATGATTTTACTTTTCAATGAATCCCATGATGAACAAGTAAAATACAGCACTGTATCGTCTGCAAAGGAGATCGACATGCCATTAATATCCAGATTTAGTAATGAATTTATGTAACAGACAAACAAT
>MU184201.1:0-47564 GCA_016904865.1 Pissodes strobi
CTAAAACAAATAGAAATGATTTAAAAATGCGTTTTACAACATTCAGCGGCGATTGTCACCGAATGAATCGATACGATATATTTTTTTAATGATTCAATTAATTAGTAATTAGAGTGGAGCCAAGGTTAACGAGAAATCGACGATTTTCCGTCATGGTAATCAAGAAGAAAGGGAAATTAATGATACTAATTTAGAAATGGCCTTTGTTCTTACACATAGAGGCAACGTGTAAAACCCGACCGACCTGCTGCCCCATCGCGTAACTTCAAAAATAGCCGATCTCGAACAGCTTGCCGCTCCGCCTTCAAGGAGTTTTTGCAACGCTTGTTTCCGAATTTTTTTGGTCAAGGTTATTGAGTATTTGTTGGTTGATAGTTATTTAACAACTTTCCGAAATGTTTATTAAAATTTATTTCATATTTTTCATAGAATTCTGTGGATTGCGATCAGCGACAAGCTCTCAACCTTAACTTCGTTTTTGAACGTTTAAATTTCAGTTAGTCCTAAAAGCTCCAATCCATGCTATTTCCAAGCCACTTCTTTTTATATTTAACAAATCTGTGGAAACCAGTATCTTTCCAAGTTATTGGAAAACCGCCAGAATCACACCTGTTCAGGGCCGTCTCTAGGCTTTTCGCCGCCTTGGGCAAATCGTTGAAATGGCGTCCATGCATTAATATAGTTATCGGTCCCTATCGACAGCAATGATAAGAAACTCTGCATAGGAAATCACATGCTTCCATGCTTTATTTTACACACAAAAAAAAACAGTAAATATATAAAGAATTACCTACTTTTCAAAAATATCTTCTGGCATTTTCCGGGAAGGACGATATAATTTCTTCGTAATCTAAACTACTTGCAATATGTTGTTCTATTGATATTAGTGCTTGTCCGTTCAACCGTTCTTGTAGGTACCATAGTTGAACGTAAGTAGTTTTCAATTATTTTCAGATTCGAAAAGCTTCTTTCGTGATGAAACAGAAACAGGCGATGTTAATAATATCCTCTCAGTGAGATTGTGAGGTTGGGTAAAGCGCCTTCAATATTAATGGAAATAATAAGTTGCAATGTTTTTAACGTGGAACTGAATTTTTCACCCACGGTTCCAACTAGGACAAGTATAGAGTATAATCATTACCTCCTATAAGAAGGCCTAACGGCTTACGCCTGACGTCATCCAATCTAGTCAAAAGTTATTTAGAGGCGTATATTGAGATGTGCAATTTATTTTAAAATTTCACAGTTAAGTAGCCATTTTAGATGAAAAAATCTAAAAAAAACATAATAAAAACTTGTTTTTTTTTTGTAAATTTACCTTTTTTTATATGTAGTTTGAAACATAATTGGGCCAATATTACTTTAAGGGCGACTATTTTGACTGATAATGTTTTTTACTCATTTTTATTTTAATCAAAAATTATATGGCACTTTACTTACCTTTTTCTGCACACATAAATAATATTTAAAGGCTTCCGGTTAAAGCTCAGCCCTTCGTTCTTTCTCAAGGGAAATGAAATTTTAGTCCAAATTAGACCATTTTTTTTAAGCCTGTCCGACATACGTCCCTATATAGCACTGTGGCTTATTGTGCAGAGCCTGTATGGTTTTATGATAGCCACTTCAGTATTTTTGTGCCCTGTACGAGGCCACACAGGCCTTTTATTAAGTGTTTAATTAGTATCTCTGGGTCTATATTTGGTTGCCCAAAGATACTAAATCTCCGGCGGTCCAGTGCCTCGCAGTTGATCAGGATGTGTCTGGCAGTTTCCGGTTCCTTATTGCATAGTCTACAGTTAAGGTCTCCGATATACAGACCCATCCTGTTCAGGTGTACCTTTAGGGGTGCATGGCCGGTCAAGAGATCGGTTATGATTCGCAACCGATCTCTGCTCATGAATAGCAGTTTTTCGATCCTTTTTTTTACATGGTAGGCCAATAAATTCCTTTCCATGGTTTTGCCTGGGGATTTCTATCCAGTGACGTCGATGTTCTTTTCGAACCCAGTCTTTGATGTGGCTCCGGGTCATACTTTTTGGTATTCCCAGAGCCGGTTCTGGGCCGATTAGTGTTGTTTCTGATCCTCTCCTGGCGAGTTCATCAGCGTTTTCATTGCCTTCGATCCATCTGTGTCCTGGCACCCAGATTAGTCTTATCGTATTCCGGTCTGCCAGGGTTTGTAGTTCTTCAAGACATTCCCACACCAGTCTTGATGACACTTTTTGCCTCTTTAGTGCTCTTAGTGCCGCTTGACTGTCCGACAATATTAGGATCCGCCTTCCTATTATTCTCTATGTTGCACTGAAGTATGGCGTATACCTCTGCTGGGAAAACAGAAGCATACATACCCAGTGCATAGTATTTGCTCTGACTTTGACTAGCAGACTCCTGATCCAGTACCAGCTGCAGTGTTTGACCCGTCTGTAAACCAGGTTTGGGCCTGCCTTCTGGTAGCTGTTGGTCCATTTTTCCATTCGGTTCTACTTGGAAAGTTCACCTCGCTTTTGCATGTGGTCCGTTTTCATGTTTAAAACATCTCCCCCCCACAAGATCAGCGATTGCCATAGGTCCCGTCCTTCTAGTAATGCTGATTGTTTGCTGCAGTCTATGTACCCCCAGCCTGGCCTCCCCCCTTATCACAAAGTGTAGAGGCGGGAGGTCCAGGAGGGTCTCCATCGCCGCAGTTGGAGTGGTCCGCATTGCCCCTATCATTCCTAGACAGGCAAGTCTTTGTACCTTGCCAAGTTGTGAAATCGTGCTTATCTGTTGTGTCTTGGACCACCACACCAAAGAGGCGTATGTTAGGATAGGTGTTACCACCATTTTGTGTGTCCAATACATCATGTCTGGTCTTGATCCCCATTGTTTCCCGTGTAAGCGTCTGGTAATCATGAGTGATGCCACCGCTTTTTTGTTGATGTTTTCCAGATGTCGGTTCCAGGTAAGTCTCGAGTCCAATGTTACCCCTAGATACTTAACCTCGTTCGAGATCAGTATGTTTTGTCCTCTCAAGCTGAAAGGTCCTAGATCCCCTATCCTTTGCATTCGAGTAAAAGCTACGATGATAGATTTGCTGGGACTATATTTAAACCCTCCTGATCTACCCTGTAGTCCGGTTCAGAGCATTTTGCACCTGCTCTCTAACCGTTGAATTAAATTTGCCTCGGGTGATGAGGACTATGTCATCAGTATATCCGAGTGCACAATGTCCCCCATCCGTGAGCACCCTAGTAGGCCGTCCGCCACCAGGTTCCACAGGAGCGGAGATAACACCCCGCCCTGCGGATACCCTCGATGCACCTAAGCCGCCAGCACAGCGCGCTCCCGGCGACGGTTACTTCTACCAACCTTCCCCTCAGCATGGAGTTGATTCACCGACAACAAGTTCCCTCAACTCCCTTTTGCCCGAGGGATCTGGTTATTGAGTCGAAGGAGGTGTTGTCAAGCGCTCCCTCCACATCCAGGAAGGCGGCCAACATCACCTCCCTGTTTTCCAGTGTATCCTCCACCTTCTTGACCAGCTGGTGAAGTGCTGTTTCTGTTGACTGTCTGGTAGGCATACTGGTCGGGATGTAGTGGGCTAACCTAAACCAATACACCGTCCCTAATATGCCTGTCCACAAGTTTTTCAAGGGTCTTAAGTTCAAAGGACATAAGACTTACGTGTCTTAGGGACTTTGCCGTATTCTGTCTTATTTTCCCAGCTTTCAGTATAAACGTTACCCTAATGTGTCTCCAGGTTTTTGGTATATATCCAAAAGCTAGGATGCTTCTTAGAATGCTGCAGAGTATCCTACTATCTGTGAGCCGGGAAAGTGAACCCTTAGGAGTTCCCTAGCCGTTTCCTCTCCCGTACTGGTATATTCGCCAAGATCATTCTTTAGCGAATTTATTGGGGTTTGGGGGCCTCTTGAGAAAATTCTTTGAAGTCTAGCACATTCTTGAGGGCTCTCTATCTCCTCATAGTACTTCCTCCACGACCTTCTCTTGGCTCCCCTCAGCTCTTTGTTGAACTTGGTCAGTGTAGTTCTATATACCTCCCACTAATAATTTTTTTTTGCTTTGTTAAAGTCTTTTCTAATCTGCCTTCTTAACTTCGCAAGTTCCTCACTCCACCAGGGCGCATTCCTGGTGGATTTGCTTGTTATAAGAGGGCAGTTGTCTTGGAAGGCAGTGATGATTGCGTCATTAAATTGCGCCACAACCATCTCTAAGTCTTCCGTGTTCTTTATCGTCTTCTTGATTAGCGGAAATCTGTGCTCCAGGTCGGCCGCATATGCTTCCCAGTCCGTCTCCCAAGGATTTCGAAAAGTAGTAGCAGTTTTTTCCGCTCTTATAGATTTAATATGATGTATCTATGATCTGAACAGCTTACCTCATCAGATACATGCCAGTTTGTGACGAAATTACTCAAATAATTTGAGGCTAGTGTTACATCTATGACCTCCTTCCTAACTGTGTTAATTCAGAGTGATCGAGGATTATTTTACTAATTCGCGAAATATTATTAACCAAAGACAAGAAAGGGTAATTAGTCAAGAAGAAACTGTAGATAGAACTAGGATTAATAGTAATATAACAAGTATATCAGAAAAATTTGATTTAAGGACAGTGGCGTTCTTGTTGCCATCGATGGATGGTAGCGAGGAGGCTACTAAGCAATTAATTGACACCATTGATCTGTACAACGAGCTTATAGATAACGCCGGGAAGCCTTTATTGATAAAAAATGTTCTAAAAGCTAAGTTAACTCAAAGTGAGGTTCTAATGTATTGCACATGAGAGGTCGAGGTAATTTTAATAAACCCTATAGTCGTGGTAATCGCAGTAGACACAATAGCAATATATTCAATAACCGTGGTAATCATAATAGTGTAAGCCAAAGGTTTAATTTCGATCGATGACAGACCGGAATCATATCAATATCAAGGACGAGGTCGGGGACGGTCTCTACTGCGACGACCTGGGCGAAATCGAGGAAATTTTCAAACACCTAGGTTTTATTTTGTCGACAGCAGGGAAAACGACGAGAATAATAAACAGGCAACAAATCGTATCAATCAGTAGTTTTTTCGAGGCTCATAATGTTAATAATTCAGAAGTATTTAATCTAAATATTAATGCCTTAAATTACATAAGCATAAGGTATGGAACGGACGAGTTGGTATTTTTGCTGAATATTTGAGTAATTATAATTACAAATAAGAAAATAAATATAAAAGGAATGTCTGGGTCAACATTATTAGTAGGTTCGACAAATATTTCGTTTATGATAAATGCTGAGAAATTTAATAATGAATTTTTTACTGTTGATAAGTATGACGATAGTATACAATTATACATGGTGTATTAGGTGCCGATTTTTTTTTTCGAGATACGGAGCAGTAATTATTGATTATGAGAATTTTTTAATTTTCCTCTGTAGTAAAGATAATAAAGTTACCATACCCTTACAGTCAAAATGTGACTACTATACGACAATACCACCCCATGTGAAGAATAGTTACACGGATGGGATAGATGAATGCGAGATACTGAATGATGAAGTGAGGGAAGGAGTGGTTGTTGCTAGTATAATTGTAAAACTGGGAAATAATAGGATTCCAGTTAGGATTCTAAACGTAAACGAACGAGAAGTTTAACTTCGGAAGTTTCAACCAAAAGTAAAAGTCTATCTAATTATGGAGTACGTGTTTTTGGCAAAAATACCATTTCATACGCTAATGTTAAGTTAGAAGACTATACATTGAAATGACCAATATCGCGGGATGAGAGCGTGTCGCAGTGCTGATAATATATTTCGTAAAATCACCCCACAGGGCCCCCAAAACCACGGGGGCCACCCCGCAACTGCAGGTCCTGCGGGCCCTTAGTTACGCCACTGACTCCCTACTCTCATTGGTTTCGGTTATTTCCCTATGGTCCATATAATTCCCACGAGTAAGAGGGAAGTAAATAGTCCACTCCTGCGGAGCCCCCTGCACCGGAGTAAGGCTGGTTACTCTGGGATTTCACCCGGTTTCCCAGAGCCTCCGTTGCATCCCCCAACGCCATGCACCCATTTTCGAGCTGTCCTTAGCTTCGCCGCATATGCGGCTACTGAGCCCCCCCCCCCCCCTGAACAACAAGGTGTCAGTTCCGGGGGGGGGGCACCTTATTAGACCATATGGGGGTCCGAGACTCTACTTTAAGGGGGGATTTTGCGCCGTATCTCTGCAACGAAGGCTCGGCTCGAAATTCTGACAAACGATGACCCCGCTTGTTGAAGTTTTCACTTCTATCGTGTGGTTTTAAGCACACACAAACATTTTTTATTTGTCTTACAAAGGGATTTACCCATTTTCCTGGAAAGTCGCTCGAGTGCAACCTATTCCAAAAAAGGCAAGAAAACGATGTTCTCAAAGTATCGCCCAATTGCCTTACTTCCAATAATCTCCAAAGTCATAGAACCTATAGTCAATCAGTAACTACTCAAGTACCTCGAGAACAAATAATAGCGATAATCAATACGGCTTTCTTTGCGAGATCGACAGGAGATATATTGGCATATGTCACTCATATATGGAGTAGGGCAATTGAGAACTACGGAGAGTCTCGAGCGATTGGATTGAATATTTCCGAGTTGCCACGGGATGTGGCCCATCAAATCCCATCGTCGTCCTCCAGGCTGGAGAACACCAAAGTACAAAGTCTGGAGCTGATCACTGGGGAGTGATCCAGCAAACCCCATTTTTACCCCTGTCAGACTAGGGACCGCCAAAGGAAGGAGTCTGAGGCCGATGCTTCGAGTGGAAGCGGCCCTAGGTGGTAGATGCATAAGCCTACTCGCATCGTCCGGTGAAAGACCACCCCACCAGAATTGGGGAGCGCTAAGTGGTTTTCCCAAATCACGTTCCGCTTCCGCGCTGGTGATCCCGGGTTTCACAGTAGGAATATATGGACATGATGGTGCTTCCAGGATCAAAATATTCCGGAGGTAAACTCCCCGGCCATTCGGATCTCCGGGCGCTGGGTGGCCCTGGGAGCCCTTCATTCCGCATTTCACAGACAGCAAAGATACCGAACCAATTTAGAATAGATTTCTGCAACATAAGAGGCCTAAATACAAACATAAATTCGGTACACCAACATCTACAAGCAAATAGACCACACATATTAGCCCTTACAGAAACACAAGTATGTTCTACAACAACAACAGTGAATTACCTCTATCCTGGTTACGACTTACATACCCGATTTAGATATAAGTTCGGAATATGCCTTTTTGTCCGAAGCGACCGTTCATGTCACCGCGAGGAAACACTCGAACCGAACAACCTTGACGTCATGTGGCTCAAGTTCACCGCCAAGGGATTAACCAAGTTTATATGTTGTCTCTATCGCCCTCCGAGCGATAGAGCCTACCAAAGCTTCTTCTCAACACTAGCTACCACCTTTGACTCAATACAGGTCGATCACCCCAGTTCAGAAATAATCGTTCTGGGAGACTTCAATGCCCACAACACCAACTGGCTCAAACATCACAACAAGACCGACAACGAAGGTAGAGAGGCTGAAGCATTTGCCATCAGCTGCGGGCTTACTCAACTTGTAGACGAACCAACTCGAATCTCAGAGAGGGGCGAATTCGCCGCCCTCCTGGATCTTTTTCTGACCACCAATCCTGACCAGTACAAGGTTACAGTTGGTCCGCCATTAGGTACCTCCGACCACAAACTTATTACAACGGTTTGTGAATTGCCACTCATACAGAAGGATTCACCATTGCCTCGCAAAATCTGGCATTACAATTCTGCAAACTGGGACGATCTGAGGCAGTTTTACCTAGATTTTCCTTGGCTCGACGTCTGCTTTGCCACTGATGACCCGTCAGACTGCTGCGAAGAGATCATGCAAGTAATATCCTCAGGAATGGAAGCATACATCCCAAATTCCATCAAGTTACCATGAAAAGGAAAGTCCTGGTTCGACAAAAGATGCGAAAGAGCTGTAGGAAGGAAACAGCAAGCCTATAAGTACTGGCAGCAAAATCAGACCGCTGAAAATCGCAATTATTTTATCGAAGCGAGAAACGAGTGCAAGCGTGTGATCGACGAAACTAAGGACATACACAATCAAAGGATCAGGAATAAACTTTTGCAATGCCCCAGTGGCTCCAGGAATTTCTGGTCGGTAGCAAAGGCAGTAAGTAACAACTTTACAAAAACGTCCCTCCCATCTTTGACGGACGAACGTGGCATCACGGCGACTACAGCCAAGGAAAAAGCAAACATGCTCGCCAAAATGTTTTCATCGCACTCTACCTTAGACGTGCCCCAAAGCAAGACTCTCCCCACTATACCGAACATCAACACCACCATGGCAGAAGTCAAGTTTTCTCATCGTGATATTCGCAAAATCCTTAAAGATCTAGATACGCAAAAGGCATCAGGACCGGACGGAATACCTGCCATCGTGCTAAAGAACTGCGCCAACGAACTAACACCTGTTTTTTCCAGGCTTTTTTCTCTTTCTTACAGAAAAGGGATTTACCCATCCTCTTGGAAAGTCGCTCGAGTGCAACCTGTTCCAAAAAAAGGCAAGAAAACCACGCCCTCAAACTATCGCCCGATTGCCTTGCTTCCAATAATCTCCAAAGTCATGGAACGTGTAGTCAACCAGCAACTACTCAAGTACCTCGAGAGCAACAGAATAATCAGCGATAATTAATACGGCTTTCGCAAAGAGAGATCGACAGCAGATATATTGGCCTATGTCACTCATATATGGAGTAGGGCAATTGAAAACTACGGAGAGTCTCGAGCGATTGCGTTGGATATTTCAAAGGCATTCGACAGAGTTTGGCATGACGGACTGCTCAACAAACTGCCGTCCTTGGGACTGCCCGCCTCTCTCTGCAGCTGGCTGGCCAGTTTCCTGAAGAACCGATCCCTACAGGTTGCAGTCGATGGACACATCTCGGACACATTCACCATCAACGCGGGCGTGCCTCAGGGCGCAATACTTTCACCAACTCTGTTCCTCATCTATATTAATGACCTGCTGATCGAAACGAATAATCCTGTTTACAGTTTTGCAGATGACAGTACCCTTGTCTCCCACTTTAGATCAGAAAAACCCTTACCAGCGACTGAGACTCATCACCGCAGACAGGAGCAGATTACAGCAATTAATCAAGACCTGGAGAAAGTTCAAACTTGGGGCGACCGAAATTTGGTCCAGTTCAATGCAGCAAAGACCCAAGCAGCAACGTTTACTAAGAGGGCCAATACAGCGGGCCCTGACATCATTATGGCAGGATCGACCATTCCTTCATCCTCGTCAATCGGGCTGCTGGGTGTCTCGGTCAACAGCAATATGTCATGGCATGACCATGTTGCTAACATCGCAAAATCAGCCTCCTAGAAGCTTGGTGCGCTATTTCGCAACAAAAAACTCTATACACCGCAGCAGTTGCTCTTGCTGTACAAAGCGCAAATAAGACCGTGCTTAGAATATTGCTCACATATCTGGGGTGCCGCACCAAAGCATACCCTAAAGCTGCTGGATTCCATTCAGAAGAGGGCTGTGCGTCTCGTCGGCGATCCGGAGTTGACCCGGAATCTGGATAGTCTGGAACATCGCAGACATGTGGCCGAGATGTCTCTGTTTTACAGATACTTTCACGGCAGATGTTCCCAGGATTTGGCCCGCATAATCCCGCCCCTGGCAACTCCTGTCAGGCAGTCCCGACAGACGGCAGGAGCGCACCAGTTCGTCGTACAACTAGAAACACCTAGAACATCGCTTTACCAGAACTCCTTTGTCTGGCGCACTGCATCACTGTGGAACTCACTTCCAGGGCATCTGTTTCCCACTAATTACAACCTACAAATATTCAAGAACCGTGTCAATCAACATCTTCGCACACACACCGCTCGTCGAGCGCCATAGGATCTATCTTTAGTGTGTGTGCCACTGCCATAAAAAAAAAAAAATTCGAAGGCATTCGACTGCTCATCAAACTGCCGTCCTTCAGACTGACAGCCTCTCTCTGCAGCTGGCTTGCCAGTTTCCTTAAGAACTGATCTCTGCACGTTCCAGTTGATCGACACATCTCACACATTCACAATTAACGCAGGCGTGCCTCAGGGCGCAATACTTTCACCAACTCTGTTCCTCATCTATATCCATGACCTGCTGACCGAAACGAATAATCCTGTTTACAGTTTAGCAGATGACAGTACCCTTGTCTCCCAATTTGGATCAGAAATTCCTTTACAAGTGACTGAGACTTATCACCCCAGACAGGAGAAGATTACAGCAATTAATCAAGCCCGGAGAAAGTTCAACCTTGGGGCGACAAGCAGCCACGTTTACCAAGAGAGCCAATACGGCGGGCTCTGATATCATTATTCCTTCATCCTCGTCAATCGGACTACTGGGTGTCTTGGTCAACAGCAATTTGTCCTGGCATGACCAGGTTGCTAGCATCGTAAAATCAGCCTCCAGAAGTTTGGTGCGCTATTTCGCAACAAAAAAAGTGTACAGCGCAGCAGTTGCTCTTGCTCTACAAAGCGCAAATAACATCGTCCTTAGAATATTGCTCACACATATGAGGTGCCGCACCACAGCACACCCTAAAGCTGCTGAGTTCCATTCAGAAGAGAGCTGTGCGTCTTGTCGGCGACCCGGAACCTGGAACAACGTAAACATGTGGCCGAGATCTCCCTGTTTTACAGATACTTTTACGGCAGATGTTCCCAGGATTTGGCCCGCCTCCTCCCGCCCCTGGCAACGCCAGTCAGACTGTCACGACAGACGGCAAGAGTGCACCAGTTCGTTGTACAACTGGAAACACCTAGAACATCGCCTTACAAGAACTCCTTTGTCTGGCGCACTGCATCACTGTAGAACTCACTCCCAGAACTTCTGTTTCCCCCTAATTACAACCTACAACTATTCAAGAACCGTGTCAATCAACATCTTCGCACACACATCGCTCGTCGAGCTCCATAGTGTGTGTGCCACTACTATAAAAAAAGGCAAATGCCTATGCGGTCATATGTTACGTCATCGGTTCTAGACCATGGGTTCCTTTACAATCTATGGACAATGTATGTTTTCCGTGTTCCCGAGGTTTTACAATAATAACAATAATATAAAATAATTTGGAACAACATATTATAGCATATATTTTATTACAAAGCATTATCTCAAGAAAAAGCACTATATTTAAACTTGCCATACATGGTTAATGTTATTTAAATGCGAGTTTAATTGGTATGCTTCAATATAAATTCATGTAATTTCGAGTGTACCTAAGTAATTTAGGTACTCGGCAATAAGTAAGTATATGGAATATCAAGTGTAATATATTGTTTTTTTTTTTGTTACGAAAAGCCAAATACTTAGGTAAAACCGAGGGGAAAACCTTGACTATTATGTATTATAGTTATTAACATATTGGTAGACATCATTGATTACTTAGGTATCTGCTTGATTTGAATCTACTTAGTAAGAGAGTGTCTAGTTTTATTTCTTTATTTTTACCCAACCAGTTGTGTTTAGCAAAATAATTTTTAGTTAGTGTATTTGAAAAACTATTTATATTATTTGATTGTACCTATTTGTTTTTATGTATTTAAGTTATTTTCGGGTGAAAAAAAGAGCATCATTACAATATTCATAATGCTAATTAGTTTTGTTTTACTTTCAAAACCGCTTCAGAATCAATCTGTTTATCTCGGAAATCGACTAAGATGGAATCTATAAGAATATTTCCGGACGATTTCTTTAAGTCGTCTAAAATCTTTGTAACAAACGATGTCTTTAATTTAGACGGAAAAATAACCCAAACTTTGGACTTTTTATTTGGCTCAAAGTTGGTACTGGGAATAGTTGTAAGCTATTTTTGCAGTAAAACATCTTCGCTCGGGAATAAAAAAACGTGAAGTTTAGACCCGTGCATTAGGGTGGGCCGAAAAATGCTTTTATTTTTTTTTGAAAACGCTATACCGTGAAAAACTTGCCCCTAGAGTAGATAAGTAAAAAGGAAACAAACAAACATTTTTAGATGTAACCCCTAGGTAGCGCATTGCACTTGAAATTTCGATTTTTTTCCGAAATCACGATATCTATATTACAGGATTTTTTTAGAATTTAACAAAATATTATATTGAACTGCTATAGTAAAAAAAATATTTTCAGAGGTTGAAAAACACTCAGAAATATTAAAACAGCTATAAATATTTCATTTCAGGTAGCGCAAAGCACAAAAATATCCTTAATTTGTCGCATTTAATATCAATAAATCGATTAATGCACATTATAATATATATAACATAATTAATATATAAACTTTAACATCTAACATTAATAACATATAAACGTATCTACAAATCATTGTAATCTGATTTTAAAAACTTTAAAAAACTTATTTCGCTAAAAAACAAAAAACAAAATTGCACTGCGACACCGAAATAATAAATTAATGTTTAGGTAATAGGTATCCTATCTAGTTTGCAAGACCTTAAAACTTTTAGTTAAACAATAAACATAGATCTTTATTTGGCTTTAGGCATATTGAATTCACCTTTACTAGAAAAAACTGGCATCACAGCTGTAGATAATAGAGTACTTCTAATAAAACCATCTCTGTTCTCCCAGCCGACTACTTTTTGGGATACCTCGGTGACCAGTTTTACGCACCGCTCTACCGCCTGGGTGTGACCGGGGAATCCACCTGATGTGATTTTTGCCCAAATCTCTTCGTTAGACACTCTTCGCAGGAAATGTAGTGGTGAAAGAGTAGTGGTGCTCCAATCAATCATTTCCGTATATTCGCTTGCTTGAAAGTTTATTTTCGGAGATTGATATCTTCTAATTGACTTTATTTTTGAAGCTGAGTGTCTAGCTTTCATAATTATTCTATAACCTAACTCTCTGGTCCCTTTCATCTACAATCATAATCATACTGAGAAGCAAGTTCTCCGGATGAGCGAAGAAGGTGTTTCGTTCAGATGAACATAATATTTTGGCGACTTTTATACATACATACATTATCATACATGCCTGTATGGTTTAGCATTAAAGAAAGTAAGTTTTTTACCGCTGACCCAAAGCATGTTTTCGAGGTCATAAAGTCCACTAGATTTTTACCTGAGAACTTAGTTGAAGTTATTAATCCCGTAATCGAACGAAACGCCTTCTTCGCTCATCCGGCGAACTTCATTTACATAGCCTAATGGTTTCGGTACTATAAGCTTATACTGAGCAATTAAATATAGAGCTGATATGTTGCGTTATTACTCTGGTAATTCTCACCAGAAGGAACAAGCGATAGTTCATTATTTATTAGTGGAAAGGAATGGGATGGCGGTGTCACAGAATTTAAAGAACTTGCTATTTCATCAGATTTGCTAAGGCTGCTACTTATTAAGACCTTGTTGGATAGTCCTTTCTTGAATGTTGTTGACTCGTCGATGTATTTCTTGGCTACTGAACGTTGTGTCCCGTGTAGAGTTCGGGATTTGGGAGTTTCAAATAAACAGCATTTTTCCAAAAGTGTTTACTCTAACGCATTGTGTGGTGTTTTACCATTTTGTAGTTTAGGAAGAAACATTGGTTCAGATCAGATATTGCTGGTGATGGGAATTGCCTTTTTAGAGCAGTGAGGTTATATTGCCTCCAAAACCACCACAAACAACTAAGAGAAGGCTCACCGCAATACATAATTCAAAACTGGTCAAAGCTTCAGAACTGCGCTAATCGAAGACAATAAGTATGCGAAACATCGAAACGTTGTTGCGCGTAAAACCCTTTTAAATGAGTTAGCAATATAAAATAAATGAAATATTACCTACCCTTAAGGATGCACCAACATAAAATTCAGTTGTGTATACATACAGACTGTAATTTTAATTAAATTGAATCATAATGGAAGTGAAATAGATAAAATAATGATCGAAAAGTTGTTAGGCACGTTTAGCTATATCGAAAAAACAATATAATATACCAAATGATTACGAAAGATCAGAATCAATTTCAATAAATTATTAATAAACGCAATGTGCATAAGATATCTATCCTCTCATCATACTAGCAACAAGATTCCTCATGATAATACCTATTACTACTAAACCTTGTGCTTGTCTACCATGGTATACGTGTCGCAGTTGTACATACATCAAAGTTAATGATTCAGTTTATGAAATACCGTTATGTAAAATTAACCAGATAATTAATAAGTCAGAACGACAATGGCGACAAATGGCGTATTTTGTTCCGGAATCTTCCGCACGTGCAGTTACCAAAAAAATCTTGACTTCACACGAAATCCAACAAATCCACAGTCAATTAATTTATTCCACCAAATTGGTAATTATGCCAACTTCTCTAGCCCGAAATAAGATTATCCCCGTAAGGGCGAATTAGAAATTCTTAAACTTTTTATCAGGCTTACATACTACCTCCTCTTAGGAGGGTTTACCAAGAAAGAGAACGAGGTGAAGTCAAGTTCGTCCACCTCGAACGCCAAGGTTCAATGTTTAAAAGTCAGAAAAAAATCGACCATAGACCAGCTTTACATTGTCCTAAGACAACACGTAAAATACAACAAGATGGTTGCCATCAAATTTAATAACATCTTCAATACGAAATAAAACGTACCTAAGGCTGTATGATCTTATGTATTGCTGATAGGATAAATAAAACCGACGATAAAACCATTTATACACAATGACTAATCAACCAGAAACTACCTCATTCCGGCCCGCGGCCATTTTAAACTCCTCACATCAAAAACGAGAGACGCATGGTTAGGTGTTGCTAAATGTAGGGAACACAACGCAACAAAATTAAAAATTACAGAACCGTTGGACATACTGAAACCAAAATGAACACTATGAATCTAACGACAGACAAACAGATAACGCTCTCTTCAACCGCAATGAAAAGCTGTTCGATAAGAAAATAATAGTAACGGGAAAAAATTGACGTCATATCACCAAGTAGAGAAGAAATTACACATTTTGGGAAGGAATGTGATCAAAACCTAAATACCGCATAATCGTACAGCATCCATGATTAGAGAAGAATAAGCGGCAAGAGACAAAACTACAAGCTGAATGCAAAATAACAATAGAAGAACTGGCAAACGTTAAAAAAAAGTAACTGGAAATGCCAAGGAATAGATCAAATTCAAAACTTTTCGTATGAACAGTTCACATCGATATATAAATACTTCACTATTCAAATAATTATAGTGAAAGAAAAACTATCACCAGAACTCCGAACAAAGGGGAAAACCACAATACAAAAAACACAGCCGATTATCGACCAATAACTTGTTTTTTTTATGGCAGTGGCACGCACAATAAAGGGAGATCCTATGGCGCTCGACGGGCGGTGTGTGTACGAAGATGTTGATTGACACGGTTCTTGAATAGTTGTAGGTTGTAATTAGTGAGAAGCAGATGTCCTGGAAGTGAGTTTCACAGTGATGCAGTGCGCCAGACAAAGGAGTTCTTGTAAAGCGATGTTCTAGGTGTTTCCAGTTGTACGACGAACTGGTGCGATCTTGACGTCTGTCGTCTGTCTGACAGCAGTTGCCAGGGGCGGGATGAGGCGGGCCAAATCCTGGGAACATCTTCCGTGAAAGTATCTGTAAAAGAGGGACATGTCGGCCACATGTCTGCGGTGTTCCAGACTATCCAGATCCCGGGTCAACTCCGGGTCGCCGACGGGACGCACAGCTCTCTTCTGAATGGAATCCACTGAATCCAGCAGCTTTAGGGCGTGCTTTGGTGCAGTACCCCAGATGTGTGAGCAATATTCCAAGCACGGTCTTATATGCGCTTCGTAGAGCAACTGCTGCGGTGTATACAGTTTTTTGTTGCGAAATAGCGCACCAAGCTTCTGGGAGGCTGATTTTGCGATGTTAGCAACGTGGTCATGCCAAGACAAATTGCTGTTGACCGAGACACCCAGCAGTCCGATTGACGAGGATGAAGGAATGGTCGATCCTGCCATAATGATGTCAGGGCCCGCTGTATTGACCCTCTTGGTAAACGTTGCTGCTTGGGTCTTTGCTGCATTGAACTGGACCAAATTTCGGTCGCCTCAAGTTTAAACTTTCTCCAGGTCTTGATTTATTACTGAAATCTGCTCCTGTCTGCGGTGATGAGTCTCAGTCGCTCGTAAGGGTTTTTCTGATCTAAAGTGGGAGACAAGGGTACCGTCATCTGCAAAACTGTAAACAGGATTATTCGTTTGAGATCGGTTCTTAAGGAAACTGGGAAGCCAGCTGCAGAGAGAGGCCGGCAGTCCGAAGGGCGGCAGATTGTTGAGCAGTCCGTCATGCCAAATTCTGTCGAATGCCTTTGAAATATCCAACGCAATCGCTCGAGACTCTCCGTAGTTCTCAATTATATTGATTATCGCTGATTATTGTGTTGTTCTCGAGGTACTTGAGTAGTTGCTGATTGACTACACGTTCCATGACTTTGAACATTATTAGAAGCAAGGCAAGTGGGCGATAGTTTGAGGGCGTGGTCGCACTCGAGCAACTTTCCAAGAAGATGAGTAAATCCAATGATTTTTATACCTTTGAGTAAATCCCTTTTTCGTAAGACAGAGAAAAAAGTCTGGAAAAACGGGTGTTAGTTCGTTGGTGCAGTTCTTTAATGATGGCAGGTATTCCGCCCGGTCCTGATATCTTCTGCGCATCTTGTTCTTTAAGGATTTTACGAATATCACGGTGATGAAACTTGACTTCTGCCATGGTAGTGTTGCTGTTCGATATGGTGGGGAGAGCCTTGCCTTGGGGGACGTCTAAGGTAGAGTGGGATGAAAACATTTTGGCGAGCATGTTTGCTTTTTCCTTGGGTGTAGTCGCCGTGATGCCACGTTCGTCTGTCAAAGATGGGAGAGACGTCTTTTAAAGTTATTACTTACTGCCTTTGCTATCGACCAGAAATTCCTGGAGCCACTAGAGCATTGCAAAAGTTTATTCCTGATCCTTTGATTGTGTTTGTCCTTAGTTTCGTCGATCACACGTTTGCATTCGTTTCTCGCTTCGACAAAATAATTGCGATTTTCAGCGGTCTGATGTTGCTACCAGTACTTGTAGGCTTGCTGTTTCCTACCTACAGCTCTTTCACATCTTCGGTCGAACCAGGGCTCTCCTTTTGACGGTAACTTGATGGAATTTGGGATGTATGCTTTCATTCCTGAGGCGATTACTTGCGTAATCTCTTCGCAGCACATTGACGGGTCATTAGGGCCAAAGCAGACGTCGAACCAAGAAAAATCTAGGTAGAACTCCCTTAGATCGTCTCAGTGTGCGGAATTGTAATGCTAGATTTTGCGAGGCAATGGTGGATCCTTCTGTAGAGGTGGCAATTCACAAACCGTTGTACTGGTCAGGATTGGTGGTTAGAAAAAGATCCAGGAGGGCGGCGAATTCGCCCCTCTCTGAGATTCGAGTTGATTCGTCTACAAGTTGAGTAAGCCCGCAGCTGATGGCAAATGCTTTAGCTTCTGTACCTTCGTTGTCGGTCTTGTTGTGATGTTTGAGCCAGTTCGTGTTGTGGGAATTGAAGTCTCCCAGAACGATTATCTCTGAATTGGGGTGTTCGATCTGTATTGAGTCAAAAGTGGTAGTTAGTGTTGTAAAAAAGCTTTGGTAGGCTCTATCGCTCGGAGGGCGATAGAGACAACATATAAACTTAGTTACTCCCTTGGCGGTGAACTTAAGCCATATGACGTCAAGGTTGTTCAGTTCGAGTATTTCCTTGCGGTGACATGAAAGGTCGCTTCGAACAAAAGGTATATTCCGAACTTATGTCAATATCGGGTGTGTAATTATGTGACCAGGATAGGGATGGTTTACTGTTCTTGTTGTAGAACATACTTGTGTTTCAGTAAGAGCTAGTATGTGGGGTCTATTTGCTTATAGATGTTGGTGTACCGAATTTATGTTTGTATTTAGGTCTCTTATGCTGCAGAAATCTAGTCTAAATTGGTTCGGTATCCTTGCTGTCTGTGAAATGCGGAATGAAGGGCTCCCAGGACCACCCAGGCCGGAGATCCGAATAGCCAGGGAGTTTACTTCCGAAAATTTTGATCCTGGAAGCACCATCATGCAGGTCCATACATTCCTACTGTGGATCCCGGAACCACCAGCGCGGAAGTGGAACGTGATTCGGAAAAATCACTTAGCACTTCCCAGTTCTGGTGAGGTGGTCTTTCACCGAATGATGCGAGTAGGCCTATGCATCTAATATCTAGGGCCGCTTCCACTGGAAGCATCGTTCCATTGGTGGTCCCTAGTCTGACAGGGGTAAGAATGGGGTTTTCATCTTTCTTTCATTTCAGGTTCATTTAATTAAATTTTCAATGTATTTGTTACATCGAGCATAATATACCTATTAGCATTCACCCTGCCTAGTCTCAATCCTGATGTACCGACATTATTTTACATTTATGAGAGGTTAGTTAATCTCGCATATGTAAATTTATCTGGTTTTAGCTGTTATCTAAATTTCTATCTCGAATGCGAGGTAGTGATAATATTATCTTTACCTTTTATCTAAATTTACCGAGAATGGAATGTCATTCCATTATTCTCTTTTGAATTTTATATTTCAATCATCATTTTCTTTTGAATTTTATATTTTAAAGTAAAGAAAAGCTCAATTGAGCGGCATAAGTTAACTCCTGTGGTGTTGAATTTTCTCCGAGTGGTTTTGTTTTCCGTCTTTTGGACCGCTCACTAAACGCTACTGTTTTGCGTCCTTTTACAACATATTTTTTTTACAAACAGTTGTAAGCCTTTTTTTCTAAAAACCTCTCTTTGATTCTACTTGATTGATTCCACTTGGAAATATATTTATAGTAAAAAGTATTGCAAGTCGACCTAAACTCATTGGAAAAATCTTGATATTCTATTAATTCAGATATTTTTTATTTCAATTTAAGAAATTTTGCATTATTACTTTGGTCAGGAAAGCTTTGAAGTATTTCAAATTGCTTATACGTTATAGTTAAATAACTTTGTAACTAATAGTGCGCCACTTTGTGATGAATTGTTTTTTTCTAGTTCAGTCACCAATTTGTGAAGATAATTAATTTATTTAATTTAATTAAGGATGAAAATAGGGCGTGGATTAGACTATTTCTCTTATCAACTATATTATTTTTTTTAATTGTGGGCGCCAGGCTCTTAGAGACAATGCAACAGAAAATATAAAATATTTTGATATCAATAATTATGAATTTATCAAGATAAGAATAATTCGTGTCTTATAGAGCCCAGTCCTGCAGTGAATCAAAGAAAGTGCTTTAATAAAGAATCTATATTAATTTAACAACTAATTTACAAGAATAAATGATGAGGTTTAAAAAAATTGTTGAAGTTCATATAATCGGATGTAAATATAAATTATAATATAATTTATGAAGTTTAAACTTTGACTAAATTGACTAGCAATGTGAACAATAAAACAAATTTAATTATTACAGTTACTTGGTCTTTCCAAAAAAAAACTCTCCTTGAACTTAACTCTTCAGTTATCTGCAACCATGTGATCGGTTGGGACCTCCACTGGAAAGCTCTTCCGCCTGTACCTAAGCTCACCCGCTATAGGCGTATCCAGGGCTTACCGGCAATCCTAGTGATGATTCGCACCTGGTTGTGTGTAGTTGATGTCTTGGAGAAGTTGTTGCATAAAAAAAAAGAAATGGACAAGTTTTAGATCAACTTAAACTGCTATTAATTAATTATCCAGAAAAGTATCCTGTGAACCTCAGTTCGACATAGGAGGTATTAAACAACTTGAAAATTTACTGGTTACAGCAGATATAATCAGAACTTAAATTACAATTTTAAGTTCGGTTAAATAACACTATAAATAATTACTCTTACTCAAGATATTTCTTTTCTTTACTTTAAGATATGAAATTCCAAAGAAATTATAATTGAAATTTAAAATTCAAAAGAAAATTATGGAACTAGTCCAAACAGTGGCTCTCGGCAACTTCAAATAGAAGACAACTGGATTTTTATGATAATAAGAAAATCGAGGTATAACCTCTCTATAAATGAGTCTGATTATAACTCAAAATAAGTAATTTCTATTACTTTTTTTTATATGGCCCTTGGCGCATAAACCATAATTGAAAAACTAGAAAAATCGAGGTACAACCTCTTTTTAAATCGAGTCTTATGACTCCAAATAAATAATTTCTATTACTTAAACTATATATATGGCCCTTGGCACATAAACGATAATTGGACGTAAATTACGCCTCAATTAATTAAAGATAAAAATAAGATAATCACTA
Organism: Pissodes strobi; assembly: GCA_016904865.1. NCBI lineage: Eukaryota > Metazoa > Arthropoda > Insecta > Coleoptera > Curculionidae > Pissodes > Pissodes strobi. The sequence continues at coordinate 20,326 of MU184201.1, forward strand.
CCTCGCATTGAGATAGGAACTTAGATAAAAGATAAAAACCAGGTAAATTTACAGACGTGTACTTAAACCTCTCATATATGTAAATTAATGTCGGTACATCATTGCTAAAACGTGACACGGTAAGTGCTAATAATTATATGCTTCGCTTGATGTTACAAATAAACTGTAATATTAATGAAATAAGCCTGAAAAGAAAATATTATGAGAGTAAAATTCGAAGGAATTCTACAGAAAATTCAATTTACTACCTTTACAGGAAAAGATAAAATCCGCTCTGAGAATCTCCCCAATAATACTGTCTAATCTAAATGAAAATACGTAAATTAATATGTGGGACCGTTAAACGATGAAATAATTCCGTTCTCTATAAATTTGGATTAAACCAGTATCAAATTACACGAATTTGACCAATAAGATATGCAATTATCCACCAAAAAAAAAACGGTAGGTATTCAAACCTAAAGGTCACCACAAAAAATTAAGATTGTGAAATCGTCAATCACTCGAAAGTGTAATATAAAAATTCTATATTCTCGCTTTAGCCAAATATAACTAAGTGAATTGGAAGCAATTAGTACTTATGTATTTAAAACATGAAAAGATTATTGAAAAATATGCAGGATGAATAGAATATTTTGAGATCAGAAAATTAATAACACTTACCGCGTCAAACGTTCTCACAAAGATGAAACGACCTTCCTTTCAAAATTTTGTACGTTCTACCTATTCTGATTTTCAATGCTCTGATTGGGCAATTTAAATCACATGACAACCGTTGTAGGAAACCCGGCGTCAAACTAACGAAACACTCAGCATACGCTAAATGTAGCAATCTATTGTAGATTACATGCTTAAATTACAGGTATTGAACAACGTACTACGCCCTTCAATTACCAACCATACAAGATAAGCCCGTTTCCGAACAGATGGCATTCACTCAATAAAGAAATCTGCAATGACATAAATCCGTAAATTATGGATATAAATCTGCGTACCTGTTCTTCTGCCAATTAATATAGCGAACATCGAAAACCATTGATAAATAGATAGAATTTAGTGGAGCGGAATAGACTGATATTTGTTAACTTATATTCCGTTACAACTTCGATCTGTAGCAAAGAAATAAAAAAATAATGCAAGATTTACTTTTGTGTGACTAGAACAAGTTTTTTTTCATAAATAAAAATAAATTATTAATTTATTTTTCCTTAATCATTAAAATTAAAAATCACCGTAATCTCCTGGACGATCGTATTAAAAAAAGAAAAAATTATGTTCTAAGTAAATCAGGTAATTTTTCGGAAATTTTTACGAATTTATGCAATTATGTAATAAGAATTTTAATAAATATACAGTAAAGATATTGTGCGAACCCTTTAACCAATGTTAAAATCACCCAAACGCCAAAATTGAATTAAATATAAAAAATGGAGTAAATTCGAACAAGATTTTCTTCTTCAGAATCGTAATGTACGTATTATGATTTAATAATTGTTTTTTCAAAGCCAACTAGAGTACCTACTAGAGTGTTATACCGCAAACGAAAATATCGTTTCCTGCCGGTTTTTATTGAAAGTCGACCTGTGTGCGGCGGGAGTCCACCAACCGTTATCAAGTAACCGAGCAAAAAACTACGATTCCTTTGTAGCGCTCGGTGAACACGAACATCAAAGCTGCCGCGGTTGCGTGGTTCTACTTATCGTAAAGTTAATGTTCGGTGGTTATACACCACTTTATTGGTCTGAAATGGCAATATAAAAACTCGATAAGTTGCAGGTATCGGATAAAAACATTCCACTAGGGCCTTGAGTACAGACTGTATTAAATACCTACTAATTGGGTTAAAAAAAAAAAGAAATAATGCATACATATATTTCCTACCAACTTTATATTACAGAACATAAAACAAAACAAACTTAAAATATTACAAAATATACAGTACTGTACTAACTAGTTCTAGTTAAACCACTACTAACGTCACCTCACAGGTGATTTCAAATGGTATATTCTATATTGTTTAAAACTACCCAGTATATTCTTTATTTTATTACCATCTATTCCAAGTTGTTTAACTATTATAACCATCACTAGTTAACAAGGAGATTAATATTTGATGTTTGCAGCAATGGTGTTAAATCCATTTACATCTGTATTGGGGACTTCATCAAACAATTACTTCGAGAGGATACAGGAGAAAAACGAGCCAAGCTTAATTTACATCAACTTTTCTTAACACACACATAAAAGTGTATATATTTGATACTACTGTTGATCTAACCTAGATGCTAGGTTCGAAGGTATGTAACCCAGTTTCTGCTAGATGACGCCACCATCCGCTGAAATATTCGGTTTTCCCCTGTGCCTCCCAATTACATTCCTGGTTAACGAAACGTGTTCTTTTTAACTAGTGAAACATTAGAAAACGGAGGTATATTCTAAAAATTAATATTACAACAATTGGGCGTCATTTGCATTTAATGACTAAAGTTATTGAAACAATTGTGGTTCACGTTCCGAATTAAAGAAAAAAATCTATTGCACTTGTTCTCATTCCTAAAATTAGTATTTGAATGTTTGAAATAAACGCTATGTTCATTCAACGTTAAGGAGAATCATATATCGTGTTTACCTAACAAGAATGAAGGTGTGTGTGTGTGTGTGTAAATATGTTCATACTGTGGAACGAATTAAACGAAAAGGTTTATTAACGAAGTTAAAATTGAAACCACGACATGAGCGAATCATTTAATGAGGCTCCGCCTGAAAAGAAAAGGTAGGGAAAGAATCCCCCATACAACATAAACATAAAGATATAATTAAATTCTAAATCTATGAACAGTCTTCTCTAATTGATTTCGAACTAATTAATTAGATATTACGAGAGTTTTAAATGTTACTGGAAATAGGTGCATTAAAAAAATTACCTCAACCCTAATCGTGTGCCACATATTTCCAGATTTTACCGAGAGTCCCACGGTTGCTTACTGCTAAAGATTTCCACATAAAAGACGAGCTCAATGTATTTACAATATTGCCAAATGTATTTGAAAACTAATTAATAATAACTCTATATCCTTAAATGGATTTAACATTATGCCAGCGACCTATTCAACGTTTCCACTTGAAATCCCCTTAAGTATAACTGATTTATATTTTTATTATAAAAGTACAAACCATTTCGAATTATTAGCGAAAATAGGGATTTCTTTATGACGCGTTAAAAAATTATAGCATCTCAATAAATCGGTTATACACTTTATGCTTACGTTATTGACTACAATCGTTCGGCAATCAACAGAAGCATATGAATTTCAAATAAATATTTTTCCTATAATATATTACGTTGGAATTTTCCCAATACTAGCCTTACAGTTATTTATCAGACCTGATGTAAAATTTGAGCTATTTGGATTAGTTATTTATATAACAAAGGCATAAAACTGTTTATTATGAACGAGCTTTTGTAAACTTCGAGAGGTTTAAACGAATAGAGTTCATGATAAACAGTTTACGCACACGTTATACACAAATTATATTATGACTAATTAGAAAATTACTTAAATAATTATAATAATTTATTTCAGTCAAAATTATCGTCGCATCAAAGAAAGCGACGTCAAATCAATCATAACAATAGTAAAGGGCAGTAATATTTTCTTATTGTAGTTCATTTGCCTAGTACAATACAAAATTAATTATTAATTTAGCGAGTAGTACAAAAAGTGACCGTTTCTTGCACGCGACCTGAAAATTGTAGGCAGAGTTTGACAACATGTCAAGCAGAAAAAACACTTATGGAAAATGTTGTGTATGTAATGATCCGGGGGCTCGTGAATAATTCCAATAATTAACTTATTTAATAAATTAATTCATAGTTTTAGGCAATCAAGCAAAAAATAAATTAAGTTCCGTTCTAGTTCGCTGATGAATAATAATCACTAAACTAAGTCTTGAACTAAATGGCAGACCATACCATAAAAAAGAGAAATAACACCCTTGTTGATTCAAACTTAAAATGGAAACGCAAGTTAAGAAATGCTCGACCCCGGCTAAAGATAATTTAAAGCGCAACTTATGCAGAAAGGAAAAGCCCGGAAACGTCCCAAAATAAAATCTAGCATACGACATACTAATATAAAATAATTACTATAGACAAATAATTCCAATAATTGGCAGGTTAATTCTCGTCCATCTGCATTATGACGTGTAATCGAATAATTCACCTATAAAACTACTGGACAAATAATTGCGCATTTAAACCGAGTTTAGGGTCCTTGCTCCAAACCTTGGAAGGTGGGCGGTTCGAAAAGTCGGCCAATAAGAAGCCAGAGTTTGGAATGGAACACTTGTCCATTTACAATGAATAATTTCGGCGATAGGATCCTTGTGAAACATCGTTGACTAGTAATACTAGGGATAATTAGTACACTGCTTTTATAATTTAATGAGATTTTTCTCTACATATGTTTCGGCTTGATGAGGCCTTTATCAAGAGTAGCTGTATACTAAAATCTAAAATTGCTATACCCTACTAAACCGCCTGACGGTATTTTGTTTTTATTGCACTGTCAATTAGTGAGGTATTTAAAGAGCAGATCAGTTGGTCGTTCGTATTTAAAACGTCTGTTTTTTGTGACTTTTGGATTTCTAGGTACTCCAAAAGGTTCAGTCTTTTGCTTTTTGTTTCGGTGTGTAAAAGTTTGACATTATTCGTATCTATAAAATGGTTATTTTCTATACAATGTTTTGCTAAGCAAGAGTTTTTAATATTATGTAAAATCGATTTTTTGTGTTCTTTAATCCTACTATTTAAGTTTCGACCAGTGTGTCCACGTATACAGCTTCACAATTTATGTTGTAAACACCAGATTTAGAAGGTTTGTCAATTTTGTCTTTATTGATTATTAGTTTTCTCCCTAGATTATTCTTATTAACCTGAATTGTTTTACAGCCAAATTTATTTAATTTTTTTTAAACTATCTGTAATTTTCGGAATATAATTGACAAATTTAAACGGCTCCTTTTCTAATTCTAATGTAGGGATATAAAATTGTTTAGTTAAAATGTTCTTCTGTTTTTTCTTTATTAATTTGTCAATCAAAGCGATCTTATAACCGTTATTAATTGCAATCTGTCTAGGGGAAAGCTGAAAAGTCTATGGATGAAACTATGAAAAGTGGAAAGTTTTACTTGCAAGATTGGTTAGAGTCTTTGTGAATTATTGCATCTGTTGTTGTTGGTTTCCTAATATATCAAATTTAAGCGAATCTCTTGTCATTGTAATCTTTATCTCCAAAAAGTTTCAAATGTTGCTAGATTCTTTTTCCATGGTAAATTGAATTCTATTGTTTAGGGAATTTAAAATTTTTTAAAAGGTATCTAAAATTCTTAGTTCCTGTAAAGATGCAAAATATGTGATCCACATATCTACCCCAAAAAAATATACTTCTGATTAATGAATTGTTGGTGTTGAATAAATGCTGTTCAAATTCATCCATAAAAATCTCGGCAAATAAAGGTGAAATTGGAGAGCCCATTGGTAAACCATTAATTTGTTGTATCAAACAGATTGCAATTAACAACGGTTATAAGATCGCTTTGATTGATAAATTAATAAAAAAAAAACAGAAAAACATTTTAACTAAACAATTTGATAACCCTACATTAGAATTAGAAAAGGAGCCGTTTAAATTTATAAATTATATTCCGAAAATTACAGATAGTTTGAAAAAAATTAAATAAATTTGGCTGCAAAACAATTCAGGTTAATAAGAATAATCTAGGAAGAAAACTAATAAACAATAAAGGCAAAATTGACAAACAATTTAAATCTGGTGTTTACAAAATAAATTGTGTGAACTGTAAAGCTGTATACGTAGGACAAACTGGTCGAAACTTAAATATTCGGATTAAAGAACACAAAAAAATCGATTTTACATAATATTAAAAACTCTGGCTTAGCAAAACATTATATCGAAAATAACCATTTTATAGATACGAATAATGTCAATCTTTTACACACGGAAACAAAAAGCAAAAGGCTGACCTTTTTGGAGTACCTAGAAATGCAAGTCACAAAAAACAGACGTTTTAAATACGAACGACCAACTGACCTGCTCTTTAAACACCTGCATAATTGACGGTGCAACAAAAACAAAAAACCGTCAGGCGGTTTAGTAGGGTATAACATTTTTAGATTTTAGTATACAACTACTCTTGATAAAGGCCTCATCAAGCCGAAACATATGCAGAGAAAAATATCTCATTAAATTATTTTGAAACATCTAAAAACAGTGTACTAATTATCCCTAGTATTATTATTAAGAAAAAATATAGTGAAGCTGATCTTGAAGGTATAAAAGATTTCATACAGTCATTGCCAAACTACGAGAGCCACTGCAGGCGTAGTAAGAATCCAGATAAGTTGCACATGTAGTTCAGTCATTGGGGATCAAAAAAGGGGCTTACCTGGAAAAAAGGCCGATAGATTTGAAACTTTCCAGGTTTGTAAGTTTTGACGTCCCTAAGTAAAATCCATAAAATGCACAATTCGACACTTGCCGCCTGCGACGCCATCTTGCAAAGATGGCGGCCAAAATCGATATTTTGCAAATATCTCGAAAACTATGCCTTTTTCGAAAATAGGGAGCAAAATTAAAGAAGATAAAATTTCCTATAAAAAAGGTTTTATGAAAATGTTCGCTAAAGTTAACCGTTTAGACATAAGAGCTCAATTTATGACAACATATTTCGTTAGCTTACAGAAACCTACTCTGCCTGCTAAAACCTGTTGTAAAAGTCACGATTTTTTCAACACATTACCAAGACCTAATTCAAACAATCACCGGAAAATTTGAAGAAACACTAACAAAACTAGAAATCGATGGGCCAACCGCGAAACTCTGGGTGCAATCTTTTAAAATGGTGACCCTAGTGAGGCAGTTTCTAGAAGCAGAAAGAAATGGGTAACTGGCAACTCCACCTGGAGACAGCTCAGAAAATGCTCCCATACTTTCACGCGAGCGGCCACCATAATTATGCGAAATTTTGTCATTTATATTTGCAAGACATGTTATTCCTACAGGAGAAAATGCCACCTGATGAATACCAAAAATTTACAAGCGGCGGATTTTTCACAATAAGACGCAGCAACAAATTCTGGTCAGGTATTTGGACAGAAATGACCATTGTACAAACCTTGATGCCGATGATGAAATCTATTGGTGGTCTTACACATGGACGAGGGATAACAGATAGCGTTTTAACAAGGTAGACACTAGGAATGGTGTATCTGCACAACGTATGTGATGAAATTGAAAAGTTCTGCGGAGTTTATTTTCAATCTAGAGAACAACACGTGGATATGGGAAATGCACGCGTTACTCGAGACGACAATGATGTGGAAAAGAAGTTGCTTTGGCTTGCGCAACACCCACCTTTCCCAGACGTAGACGAACTAATGTCCATTGCCTCAGGCGTTGCTGGAGATTAAACAATAAATTGTTTTGATGCAGAGCGAATTGGGAAAGTTGGAATAAATAATATGATTGGGAAAAACTTTGGTGATGTGGTTCTGCGACGCAAAGACAAAGTACTGCCCCTGAGCGCAGTGAATTCGAGTATTCGTATTGATGATAAAATGGTGCCCATTGACCCTCTACTCATATTCCAGAGACTTTGTGTTGCAAAATAGAGCGATGAAGAACTTGAACAGCGTCTGCAGTATCTCCGTACCCATTGTCCTTGTTTTTTGAAGCCGGAATGCGAAAAACAGCCAAAACCGTACAGTACAAAGCTTTTTCGCCAGTTACAGACATTGACTTTGGACCTAACAAAGTGTACATAATTGACGGTGGATACTTGTTGCATCGAGTTGTTTGGAGCCGAAATGAAACAGTTGGTTCGATTTGCAACAGTTACGTAAATTATGTACAAAGACACTATCAGTCAAATGCGGCTGTTGTTTTCGACGGCTACCCTACAGACGCTGCAGAAAAAAAGCACGAAAAGCGCAGAACGACAGCGAAGATCACAAAAAAAAGTACAGCAGATGTTTTGTTTGATGAGTCCATGACCCCCACAGTCTCACAGACAAATTTCCTATCAAACGATGCAAACAAAGGTCGCTTTATATCCATTCTTTAAACGGAAATTTGAAGAAGTGCACTTCACAGTGATCCAGGCTACAGAAGGCGCAGACACATTAATAATAAATACGGCAATCGAGATGTCATCTTCATATGAAAACGTTGTTGTTGTTGGAGAGGATGTCGACCTCATTGTTCTGTTGACAGCACTGTGCAAGGCTCACCATAATGTATACCTCCTGAAGCCTGGAAGAGGAAAAACAGTCGACAGCATCTATTCGTTGCAGAGTTTAAATGGCGTCGAAGCCGTGAAGGACAACATCTTGTTCCTCCACGCAATAAATCGGTGTGATACGACGTCGGCCTTATTTAACCAAGGAGAGCTGAAAACTTTAACAACTCTTGAAAAACGTAGAAACTTACAAGCTTCTATAGAAGCATTTCAAAACAAGCATGCCACCGCTGACGAAGTTGCTATTGCAGGTGAGAATTTTCTTCTTGCTCTCTATGGATGCAAATACAGAGAGAACATAAATCTGGATAAATATCGATGCCACTGTTTTGTGAAATCGGTAACAAACAGTAAATTTAATTTGGCATCTTTACCACCTACGAGAGCGGCAGCACGACAGCATTCATTGCGAACTTACCACCAGGTTCAGCAATGGTATGGTTGTACCAAAGACGCCGAAGAATGGGGTTGGAAGAAAACAAGAACAGGCATTATTCCAGTAACAACGTTGAAAGATCCAAAGTCCCTATTGGCATTTTTATCCAGTAAATGCAAGACAAACAACTGTGGTAAAGCCTGTGGATGCAGAAAAGCAGGATTAAAATGTTTAATAATTTGTGAATACTGCAATGGAAAAACCTGCGACAACGTCACTGAAGTGTCACTCGACGAATCCGATGAAGAGGAGTTAGATTTGTCTGTGGATATCCCTCTGGTGACTGAAGATGAAGAGTTCGACGAATTGAAAGACCATCCTGAGCCCAGCATAGCAGGCACAATCGACTTTGACATCAATAAGCCAGGTCCTTCGGGCTTGTGCAGATAAGTTTAGGGTTTTTATTTACCTAGTGGATTAGGCCCCCTGGGGAAACCACGTTAAAAAAACGTGCCATGTACTCTTGGGTGGTGTGGAAACAAGTACAGCATTTTCAATAATTAAAAATAATTATTCATGAAATTAATAACTTGAGCTAATTAAGGATAGGCCACTGTTTCATGACAAAATTGTAGAAAGCCTCAAAAAATAGTTTTAGTGAACCATACTAGACATTTGATTTCGAAAAATCGGCTATATATGATACTTTACGCAAAATTGTAAAATTTCCTGGGATTTTGTGCCTAAACAGTTACCTCCAGGGAAAATTTTCATAAAAATTTTATCTTCTTTAATTTTGCTCTCTACATATTTTTTCGAAAAATGCATAGTTTTCGAGATATTTGCAAAATACAGATTTTGGCCGCCATCTTGGCAAGATGGCGGCGCCGGCGGCAAGTGCCGAATTGTGCATTTTACGGATGTTAGTTAGGGACCCCGAAACCTACAAACCTGGAAATTTTCAAAACTTCCCGACTTTTTTCCAGGTAAAAATCCCCAATGACTGAATTAATGAGACTAAAATATCACTTCCCTTTTTGAAAAATGTGCAAGGAAACGGACTGAAGAAGGGAAACTCCAATATCTTGTGATAAATTTAGAAGAATATTTACTGACGGGTATAATATTTACTTTAAAGGTCCAAAATTAGATACCTGAGCTAAGTGTGATGAAAATGCAATCAAGATTACCACGGCAGAGAAATCAGGAAACCAAGAGCTGCTAAAAGAATTGGAGGTTTCTAAGGATATGCACCTCAGAAAGGCTGCAGCAGCAAGAAATATTTTCAAAAAAGCTGTCGAAGAGTCCAATACAAATCCAAATATCCATGTTATTATATTCGATTTGCAACAGGCATTTGCGACTCCAAAATTAACAATGGAGCCGTGTTTTTATAAGAAAAAGTTATGATGTTACAATTTTAGCCAGAACAGGAGATTTCTACCTATGTTGTTGTGGGCATAAAAGTGCAAAATGGAATCTGACCATTTAAGTAGTGACTCTGATGACTCTGTGGAAAAGGCAGAAGATGACACATTTGAGGTTTGTTTTATTATGAGTGGTCCTACTACACTTTACATCTTTTACATGCTTACTTCGATAGTGTTGTACTTAACAAGTTTTACGTAAATACTTTTGTTGCAGAATATTGCTTCATCTTCCAAAAGGGAGAAAACGGATTCACTTAGGAGGTGTACAAGGTAAAATTAAGAAACTGAAGGATAGTCGGCAGATGTATAAATCTTACAGAGGAGAAGGTATTGTTGAATGGAAACGTCAAGGCAATCCTTGGTCATGTTGACAAAAGTATTTCGAAAGTCCCTGGTTCAATAAGAAATAACCTTGTTGAAGACTTTTGGGGTTTAACTAAACACAACAAAACAAGCATTTATATTGATCCATGGAATTAGCCCAGGAAAAATGTGAATACCTTGTGAAAAAATGTCACGTACAATATTCAGTTCCTCTTATTGAACAGAGAGGGGAACATCAACAACACAAGATAAATATAGTGCAGCTGATCTTAAAGGTATAAAATATTTCATACAGTCATTGCCAGAATACGAGAACCACTACAGCAATAGTAAGAATCCAGACAAGTTGCACATGAGTGAGTACCACTTCCCTCTTTGGAGAATTTGCATGGAAACGTACTGAAGAAGGGAAAACGCCAGACCTAGGATACTAGCAAGTGTTGGAAGATCTGTGAATTTTTGCATAGTTACAGCATAATATAAAGAAGTATAAAAAGTTTCACAATTTACCGCATTTTACGGTATGTCCAAGAATTGAAAATAGTGGCAAAGAAAGTTTGCTTGTTAAATGTATTATTTATACCAACCAAAATAATATTTTAATATTAATAATTCATTTATTTAAATTACAGATATGCATGCTTGTTTATTAATTCTCTAATAATGAAAGAAAAAAAAATAAAATTTAGTTTGTAGAAGTATATGAATTCATTACATAACCCTAAAAATTTATACTGTAGAGTCAATTAAAATAAAGAGTAATTTGGGTAAAAGACCCCTTTTCCACCAATATATTTAAAAAAAGCAATTCTTGAATTGCCATAATAATTTATATCGACTGTTCTAATGTGCCATAATCCATAATATATTTCTTTATATCTTTATTCACTATTCTCAATATAAGTTTTTAATTTGCTAATGTTAATCTTCATTTTATTATTGTATTTCCTGCAATAAACTTGTAAGTTGGTTCAGAATAAATGAAGTACCTAAAGGAGTCAGACCAATATAGAAACCTGGGTAGATACGACAAGGGATAGGGTACCAATGAGAACTGTCGATATGAGATCTCTAAGAATGATACAAGGCAAACGTGTAAAAGTACCAAGACATTGCAAAATATGTAAGACAAAGATCATAAAAAAGACTAAACCAGAAAAACACGACGAAAAAACCCACATAGACATAAGAAGGTTAAAAAATAGAAAATAAGATCCTACTTATATTATCTACACAACAGAAGAAGTATATTGTATAATTTCACTAATAAATTTTAACTACGACGCAGTTTTATCCACAATAACGAACCAGAATTTTTGCACTCGATCCGCGACCGCTGACCATGTTAGCACCATCAGAAGATGACTGAAACTGATTTTAATCCTCTCCTCCGCATCGAGTGCAAAAATTCTGTTTCGGTATTGTGGATAAAATTGTGTTGTAGTCCATTTTGTCGAAGGTTCCAAACCTCAACCTAGAATGAATTTTAAGTAAATATTCCTTTATAATATTTATTTTATCGAAGACAATCTGCCATACTTCAAATTTGTTTTGTACAGATGCAGATAAGTCAAACACACTATTACACGAACTTATATAATAAATAACGACAAATAACTTCCAAGAAAATGAAAACAGTTAGATTTTCTTAAAAGTACGTATAGTATGCCCACTGGGCTGTAAATAACTTCACACCATACCTAGTGAACTCGTTATAAAGCAATGGAGAATGCTATGCTAAAGTTGATTGCCTAAATAAATAGATCGAATGGAGTATTTACACTTATCTAATATGGCCTAGTTACTGGCATTACATTACGTAACACTTGATATTTTTTAGTTTTTATTTTTTTAAGTCTTTTCCCTGAGCTCAGAATTATTTTTAATAATTATTTATTTATGGGCAAAATTACCAAACGTCGTTTTTACCCAATATACATACCTATGCAGTGGTCCAAGAAGACATACGGATTAAAAATTTTCGAATTTGAAAATTGTATTTTGGGATATAAACTAAAATATACGAAGTTTCACTCGAATCAATATTATGCAGGTAGAGTTATGATGAAAAAATATACAAAATGGCTGAAGAGCCAAATAGGTACTAAAAATACTAGGGATAATAATTAGTACACTGCTTTTAGATGTTTCAATAGTTATTTATTATACAAGGGAAAAAAGTATTAGATTTTAGCTCGAGGTTGTGTTGCCTCCCGACGCGAAGCCGATATTTTAATGGCATTATTTTAACGGGAATATGGGCTGCATTTTGTGCAGTCTTTCAGTATTATTTTAATGTTAATTCGTTGCGTTTTGATTTTTGCGAGTGGCTTGCGTTGCGGTATTGGTATCGTGTTTTCTGTGTACGAAAGTTTTTGTGTATTCTTACTTTTTTTCTGCAATATTCATATTAGAAATGGATATTATCGATAATTTGTTGAACGTTAAAAAATTTATGAACTATACCTACGAAGAAAAAATTAAATTAAAGGAAGATGGGCGTCCATTGCCAGATATTTCCATTGAAAAAGAAGGTTCAAGCCGTGGTAAACAGTACAAAAGACTATTTAATCGTGAAGTGTACTCAAGAAATGATTGGATATGTGGATCTACTAAAAAAATTCCTTCTTTTGTTTTCCTTGTGTACTTTTTGGCGGAGATAAATCGTGGACACAAGTTGGAGTGACAGATTTAAAACATTTGAGTCAGAAAATAAAGAAACATGAAACATGCCGACGCCATTTACATAATACGATGGAATTTGCTTTATTAGGCACCGTAAATATAAGGGAACAATTAGATTCTGCCTATTGGGTAAATATTCAAAAATTCAACGAAGAGGTCACAAAAAATCGGTGTTTTGTCTAAAATTATTAATTGCATTAAATTTTGTGGAATATTCGAATTTGGCGCTTCGAGGACATGATGAGACGAGTGACTAAGAAAATCCGGGAATTTTTCGTGGTCTAATAAATTTTAGTGCAGAGCTTGACAAAACTTTGGCAGAACATTTGGAAAAGGCGACAGTGTTTAAAGGGGTTTCAAAAGAAATTCAAAACGATATTTTGGACTGTATTTTAGAAGTATGCCAGGAGAGGATATTGGAAGAAATTCGTCAATCTTCATATCTAGCAATCATGGTAGACGAAACAACCGATGTGTCTGCAAAAACACAATTAGTAGTAATACTTAGGTATTCACGAAATGGCCAACCCGTAGAACGTTTCTGGACCTATTTAAAACCTACTGGTGTCAATGCAGAGTCCCTCACTCAAGATATTTTACATGTTTTGAATTCAATATTACCAGACACACACGCGACCAAAAAACTAATAGCTCAAAGCTACGATGGCGCAGCAGTTTTGAGTGGGCGGCATACTGGTGTTCAGGCATGGATTAAAGAAAAGTTTCCATATGCCCATTTTGTACACTGCTACGCACATCAGTTGAATTTGATAATGTCCAAAGCTGCTTCGCAAAATTCTCAAGTGAGGGTCTTTTTTGGAAACTTGCAGGAAATTCCAGGTTTTTTTTTAAATTCTCCACAACGTGTAGATGTACTCAGTCAACTAGTTCAAAGAAGAGTTCCCCATGGTGCGCCAACTCGGTGGAATTTTAACATACGCACTGTTAATATAGTTTTTGAACATCGAGAATCGTTAATCGAATGTATGGAGAATATAGAAGATTCTTTTGATAATCAAACTGTGTGTGGTGCCGCGTCTTCTATCAGAAGAATGCTCCTAGATGAACATTTTGTTTTCTGGCTTGCCTTTTTCATCGTGTCATGCCCCATGTAGATGTTCTTTTTAACGAACTACAAAAAAGACAAACAGATCCTGTAGAAATAAATAAAAAAATTGAGATTTTTGAACAGAACGTGGTGTCAATAAGAAACGCAATACCTGATGTCGTTAGCCAAGCTTCTTCATTATACACTGAGCCCTTGCCTGCCAAAATAATTCGTAAAAATGACAGTACATTAGATCATCGTATTGCCGCTATAGAAATCTGCGATGTCATTTTGAACTGTGCGAAAGATCGATTTGCCTTTAAAAATCATTTATCTGTGGCTACTTTATTTTATTCTAATAAATTTGGGGAATACTGTGATAATTTTCCCGATGAGATTTTAAATTTAACATGTTCTGCTTATCCAGACATAGATAAAGAACGTTTGAAAACTGAATTATCGGTAATTTATTCCAGAGCTGATTGTAGATCTATTAAAGGGGCAGTACCGTTTTTAAAATTTTTAATAGAAAATAATTTATCAGTGCCATTTCAAGAAACTAGCAAAATATTAGAAATTCTTATAACAATTCCAATGACGACTGCGAAGGCCGAAAGATCTTTTTCCACTTTAAAAAGAATTAAGGCTTTTTTACGTAATTCTATGACTGAAGATCGTCTAGTGGCTCTATCAATGCTGTCAATTGAAAAGGAAATGATTCGTGAAATTCCAAATTTTAATGAGAAGGTTATACACAAATTTGCTTCCAAAAAGGACAGAAGAATAAATTTAATTTATAAAAAATAAGCCTACATGTGTAATAGTGTAAAATGTAAATAGCGATGTAAATAGTTAATAGTTCAGACATTATTTTTTGACATTTAACTGTAGAGTTCTTTATTTACTTCCTAAATCTGGTAAGTTACATGCATGTTATTTTTTATTCTTAATTTTGGTTTATTAAATGTATCTTATGTCATCTGCTGCTATCAGGGCCGGAGCGAGGCGCCCTCCAATTTGCAATTCAAGAGGGCGCCGAAGGCGTATTTTTTTAACAATTTTAACGACTTTTGGGTAAATTTTTTCACCGCCGGCGGGCTTTATCCTCTTCCTGTGCAGACCCTCCACCTATCAGTCTCACAAGCCGCCACTGCTTTAAAGTAATAAAATATCTGTCAATTTAATTCTATGATTTGATTTATGTGTATATATGTATGTATATCCGCAACAGAGATAAAATGTCAAACCTTTTTCCGGTCAAAAATTATTTAATGGGATATTTTTCTCTACATACGTTTCGGCTTTATGAGGCCTTTATCAAGAGTAGTTGTATACTAAAATCTAAATTGTTATACCTTACTAAACCGCCTGACGGTATTTTGTTTTTATTGTACTGTCAATTATGAAGGTGTTTAAAGAGCATGTCAGTTGGTAGTTCGTATTTAAAACGTCTGTTTTTTGTGACTTTTGGATTTCTAGGTACTCCAAAAGGTTTAGCCTTTTGCTTTTTGTTTACCGTGTGTAAAAGTTTGACATTATTCGTATCCATAAAATGGTTATTTTCTATACAATGTTTTGCTAAGCCAGAGCTTTTAATATTATGTAAAATCGATTTTTTGTGTTCTTTAATCCTAATATTTAAGTTTTGACCAGTTTGTCCTACGTATACAGCTTCACAGTCCACACAATTTATTTTGCAAACACCAGATTTAGATTGCTTGTCAATTTTGTATTTATTGTTTATTAGTCTTCTCCCTAGATTATTTTTATTAACCTGAATTGTTTTACAGCCAAATTTATTTAAGTATTTTAAAACCTTATCTGTAATTTTCGTATTATAATTGATTAATTTAAACGGCTCCTTTTCTAATTCTAATGTAGTTATAAAATTGTTTAGTTAATTTTTTTTTTCTAACAACGTTAGAATTAGAAAGGGAGCCGTTTAAATTTATCAATTATATTCCGAAAATTACAGATAAAAAAATTAAATAAATTTGGCTGTAAAACAATTTAGGTTAATAAGAATAATCTAGGGAGAAAACGAACACAAAAAATCGATTTTACGTAGTATTAAAAACTCTACCTTAGCAAAACAATGTATAGAAAATAACCATTTTATAGATACGAATAATGTCAAACTTTTACACACGGAAACAAAAAGCAAAATTCTGAACCTTTTGGAGTACCTGGAAATCCAAAAGTCACAAAAAACAGATTAGATTTTAGTATACAACTACTCTTGATAAAGGCCTCATCAAGCCGAAACATGTAGAAAAAATGTCATTAAATTATTTTGAAACATCTAAAAGCAGTGTACTAATTATCCCTAGTAATATTATTCAACGATGTTTCACAAGGATCCTACCGGTCTGTACTATTTTTCAAAATTGTATTGAAATTTTGTATACATTAGTTTTAGACCAAGCAGGTCATAACCCCAATATACAATTTGCTCTTGGACCACCTATCATGCGAGCATATACGAAACTTGCAGAGGCGATCGCACCTTGCCAGAGTTAAAAGGTAAAGATCAGGTAGTGTTGCCCTTTAACGGGTCTTGCACCTAGGCCACCAATTGGGCCCGTCGTGTTCCCGACGCCGACGGGGCTACAGTTTATCTATATTATTCCAAACCACGTGCCCCCCAAGAGCGCCGTGGGTTCCTCGATCACTTTTTAAACTTGGCCGTGTCCCGCCCAAGGGCTTCTAACCCTCGGATTTTGGCACGAGCCTGGGCTGTCTGTACAACCCCGTCCCACGAATCACCTCGGGATCTTCCACCACTGATCGCGCCACAACTTTAGTCGCCACTAGCAAGTGTGTAACTGCACCCTTCAATCCCACGGGATATCCGATATGCAAGTTAAGTATATACATTCTGGGGCACAGTGTATATACCGAATGTCCCACTAAGGATGGATTGCGGCCTGATCTCAAAAATCAAACCAAAGAATTCTAATAAATAAATTGGTCATGAGAAAATCACTAAAAATAATTGTAATTTTTGACCAAAGCCGCAAGAGAGCGTAATTGTTTTCGTGTGAACATGATATACTGCATACTGTACAGGGTGGCTCGACTTCGAGTCCATAAGAGATACAGTGGTGCTCAAATTAGGGTAATATTGCGAATTTAGGTGTCTAACAATATGCCGTTAAAGAAGTTCTAAAATTCCGAGTATTCCCAAAAAAAAAACAAAATTTTTAAAAATCGTTTTATTTTCTTTCGGGCTTGTTTAAAAAACGGATTTTCTGCTCCATCCAATGGAGGTATCCAGTTTGGAATCCGATGTTTCGGCTTCAAAGGGTCATCCTCAACTTTCTTTTTTTAAATACGAATTGTTTTATCGTTTTCAGATGATATTGGCGTTATTAATATGCATGTGTTTTTAAAATTCTTGTTTTTACTTTTCTTAAATGACTGTTTTGCTTTGGTGTAATTTTAAGTAGTTAAGTTAATTTTGAAATTTTTATATCCAATAAAAATATTTTATTTTAATTTTATGTTAAGTGGAAAATTGGAGCCTTTATTTTTAATAAAAAAAAATAGTGAAATTAAATAAACAGGTTCGTTTATTTTTACTTCAAAGCTACATAAATAATTACAAAAAAATAAGATTTAACACATTCATATATTAATAGCGCCAATATCATCTGAAAAACGAAAAAAAAATCAAAGTTCGCATTTAAAAAAAGAAAGTTGATGATGACCTATTGAAGACGAAACGTCGGATTCTGAACGGTTTACTACAATTGGATAGAGCGGAAAAAGTGGCAATGCAAAAGGGCAATTCAATTTGAAATCCGTTTTGAAATAAGTTCAGGAAAAAGATAAAACGATTTTTCAAAATTTCGGTTTATTTTCCGGATATCTCCGGAAATGCTCGGAATTTTAAAACTTTCTAAACGGCATATTAGGCACTTGAATGCGCAATTTTGCCCTAATTTGACCGGCACTGATCTCTTACGGATTTCGAGATATCTCTATACATAGACTCGAATTCGAGCTACCCTGTACACTTTCCTGTAAAGAACTAGATATATCGTCACCAATAAAGAGTGGGGGAGTTATTACCCACTTATATACAAAAAAACGTTATGCTTTAACCAATTTTTCCAAACTTACGCTCGTTTAAAAGATAATTCCTTGGAGATTCACATAATATTTATGCAATTTTATTTAGTTTATTAATAAAGTCACAAGATGGCGTCAGATCCAATAATAGATTTTTCTTAACAGTTTCATATAGAACGATACAGTTTTGATCAAATGATAACAAAAGTTACTTACATTCAATGAAAACCCGAAATCAATGTCCTTTATCTGTCAATAAATATTGTGGTTTTTATCTGATTCAAAACATTAAAGTTCGTTTCAAAATTAGAGAAAGTGATAGAACAATAAAACAGCCAAAAAGCAGAGAATGGTCCAATTTAACAACCTTGTTTCGGCTGTCACATAGGCGTAGTACCTGCTTTTCGTTTCATACAAACAATATTGCTCACACACTTGCCCATAATAACCTTTACATTAGAAAATGTAAATATCTATTATTTGGAAGCAACTTAGGTAAGCCAGGGACACACGGTTTAGGAGTTGCATTTTGTCTTCGATTAATAGAACAGTTGGAATAATGCGCTTGTGGTTTGCCAACTAAATGTATCAATTACATTTATAACAAAAATCAAAGTAATCTGTCAGCTTTCGCAAGTAAGTGTCATTTTTTTAAATAATATTACCAACAGACAGAAATAATGACGTCATATAACTCTGATTTCTATTTCCATGGCACCGTCACATCCGATTTAAAAATTGCTATTAATGTAAGGGGTATTATTTTTTTGGAAAACCAAACACGGATTATTTCAACAGTTCATTCAGCCGAAGATAAAATGTAGCTCTTAATGTTTTGAATTAGATAGCATTATAAAACACATTTTCACTGATAGTAAACGCGATGTTCCAAACAATAATTAAATGAAATATAACAAATAAAAAAAAAACAAATATGTTTTGACAGGTTAAAAATATTGATTTCGGGTTTCCACTAAAGTCCGTCCACAGCCACAATAGAGTAAATCAAAACAAACAACGGTGCGTGATCGTCAGGTTTTCACCGACTAGCAGGTGGACAGAACGATTCTTATTGGCTAACGCGGCAGGCGTGAATCGCGTCATCGTGGAATTTACCAGGGGCTCATTCAGTCTTCAGCCGCTCGGTGCATCCTACCATATAATTCTTTTAATTTCGCGTAATTTGTCATTATTGAAGTAATCGTTTTTGCTGTTTTTTTGTTGGTTTTTAAAAATGTCTAATACAGAGTCTGCAGATGAAGTTTGGCATTTATTTAGTCCGATTAAAAAAAGGCGTAAAAGACATTTGACAGTGGAGATGAAAGAAGTGGTTTTAAATGTGTATAAAGGCGATGGAGGAAAACCAGGCACTGACTATAAACGAGGTTGTTTTAAAGGTCTCAACTAAAGTTGGAGTGTGCCCTCTTTCTGTCTATAACGTGATAAGAGAGCACAAAAGGAATGACACTTTCTGGAAACCAAACACGAGTAAGAATAGGAACAGCATTGTAAATTCTTTGGATGAGGCTGATAAACAAGCGATTAGGAGAAAAGTGCAAGAATTTTTTTTAGAAATGAAATTCCCACGATCCGACTTTTCATAAATTGTTAAAGGATTTAAATTTTACACGGAAAAAGCGAGGACGAAATAGTTTATTAACGGATAGAAAAGAAATTGTGTTGTGGAGAAAGAAATATCTGATCAAGATAAAATCATTTAGAGAACAAAAGAGAAAAATTTACTATCTCGACGAACCGTGGGTTAATGCAGGGCACACTACATCTAAGGTATGGGTTGATGAAACTGTTACATCATCAAAAAAGGTCTACTTCTATCAGATTAAAAAATCCAACGGGTAAGCAAGCATGTTGCACGGTTATCATTTTTTTATTTGTTTCCCACATTAGAAAAAAGGGCGTATACAGTGCCTCCCAAATTGAGTCTACATGTATATAAGTATAAGAGATCGAAGAATGGTTAAAATGGGAAAGTTGTAGTCAACTTAATTTATAATTGAATGACTCTTGCTGCAGGGTTCTAGAGATTTTTGGTTTTTTGAAAAACTTATGGTTTCAAAAATACATAATAGTATATTTTTAAAAACTGTTGAAACATTTTTGAAGCAACTTCTTATCTAGAATAAATTTTTTTAAATCGGAAATAATAATTTTTTCGAATTTTTTGAGCTAAAGGAAAAATAGTCATCGTCTGCCATATTGGCAATGAAAATGGATTTGTTGATGGTGGCCTGTGATGTTTCGAATCCAAAAAATCGGGCGATTATCACGAGGAGATGAACGGATAATCATTTGAAAACTGGTTTTCCCACATTTTACCCCGTTTAGAACAGAACGCCATAATTGTCCTTGATAATGCGCCATATCATTCTCGAAGAACGGAAGATTCCCACAACTTCTTCAAAAAAAAATGAGACATTCAAAATTGGTTACGGTCGAAAAATGTCTATTTTGAAGATACAATGCTTAAAATTCAACTTTTGGCAAAACAACACAACGCTAAATACGAAAATTATATGATTGATGAAATGGCCGCAAGTCAAAACAAAATTGTACTCGGGCGTAATTTGTTACGCTCTTTCTGTCCTTCTAATGGGCGCAAAACCTTGACTCCAGCTTAGAAGGAATCGAGAGTGAATAATCTCAAATTGAGAAAAAATTTTAAGTTTGAGAATTTAAAATTTGAAATTGAATGAATTTACGTATGTCGATGCGTAGGCTAGAACGAGTTGTCGCCGAGCGTATAAATTAGGCCCTAGCTCAAATGTCAGAGAGTAGGGGTGGGTTTATTTATTTAAGGCGCCACCGGGTTTGTAGACAGCACAAGCGAGAAATACCCCAAAGTTGAAACATGGAACTCGTTTTAGCTTAAGCATCGCGACAAAATAAAAGAATACCAAAAATATTATGTTTTCTATCAAGAAAACCGATCAATAAAACAACAAAAATAGAAAATTAGATGAGATGTATACATACCGGCAATTTATCAGTATTAATAACGGAAAAATAATTACCCAAAAATTAATCAAAAATCAAAGTCGGTAATAAGGAAGTACCCAAATATTAACCGGAAAAAACTAAAGTCAGTGATAAACAAATACTCAAATATTAATCAAAAATAATTAAAGTCAGTGATAAACGAATACTTAAAATATTAATGAAAAGTAAATCCAGTTGCTAATATGGGCCGACGACAAAAATTTTGTAGCACAGCGGAACACTACCATTAAATTTGGAGACTTCAAAGCACTTTTCAATGATGCCATAGAAAGAATAATAACGGAGAAGTGGGAGAAGCGCGTTGAACATGTGAAGGACAAAGTTGAAAATAGAACGTGGTAGTAGGACAATATAATGGACAGCAAGTTGAAGAACTATTCATTAACACTGCTGATGACGATGAGGATAGTGATGAAGATGTAGATGTTAGCAATTAATGACTTTTAGAAACATTATCAAATTTGAATGTTTATTTACGATTGTTTTTAATTTAAAAATAATATTTTAATTTTAAACCTATATTTAGAACTTCAAAAAATACCGCCTTATTGGTATTTTTAATTTTCTTAAATTTCCTACGTTTCAAAGTTAAAATTTTCATTGACCGATCAAAAACCAGCATATTAACCCTAAGTACATCTACATTTTAATATTTGTAAACCACTTTTTGTTGTCAAATCAATACCTCTTTAAAAATATATAATTACAGCGCCATGAGACAAAATACGGTACTGTCCAGTATTACAGATTCGAACGATCATCACGCGGCTAGTGTTGTGGGGACCAGGGCCCGCACCTGATTTATTTTAAGAAATGCTTCAACAATTTGTTTAAAACAAAAATAAATAAAACATTTTAATTCAAAAATTAAATGGTCTCGAAACAAAAACCAGGTAGAAAACGTCCAAATAAAATAATAAGTTTATTTTATTAACGAGAATTAAAGTTAAACTTTCACGAAGTAATGCCAGAAGCGCGAAAAAAAGGTAAATCATTTTACCTAATAGAAGTGGACAACAAAAGCACCTAACGCCGTTCAATTAAAAATAATAATCGCTTACCATTGGAATATATTTCAATAAACGGCAAGGTGTATAACTTCACAAGATTCGAGAACCAATTTAAATCGGAGTTGACTTATACTTTTGTTTTCGACTGCAAGATGAACTAACTCGAAAAAAAGCCAAAGCTCGGCATGGAAAAATTCCGACCCCTTTGGGAGATGGGAAGATAAAACCAGTTACAACTCGAAATGTGTTTTCGTCGAAAATTTTGGGGGCAATTGCGCAACCTCGTGCAGGTGTACTGATTCCGGATTTTTCGGGGGAAAAACGCGTCAAAAAGCTGCTATAAAAGTGTGGAATTATCAGAGAAAATTTAGTCTTAACATACTCTTCACTTGCAGCTAGTCGTAATGTCCGAACTGGGACTCGGGTAATTTTTATAAGTCTTAATTGAGTATCCAGTTGTCGTGGGTCCTAATGCTCGATTGGGGCGCGAGAAATTTATAATATAACTTTGCTGTTTCAATTCTGTTACTATGGTCACAGTATTGACCAACCCGAAATTAGTGCCTCGCAGTTTAAAGGCTTGTGGAAATAACTAAGTAAATTCATATTGTCGGTTCAAAAAGTAATGTAAAGAAATTGTAATGTTGAAATTCGTCGAAGGAAAAGGTGGTCAAACAGAAGCAATGGAGGCTAGGTTGGCAGGTTCCGGGTTAACATTAAGCGTTAGACAGTAAGTTTAGTTTTAAATCAGAATGTGTAGAGTGCTTGTATATTTGAAAACATTTATCGTTGTCTGTCTGCAAGAATTTCATGAGTAAAACAATTCAGTGCTAGCGTTAGATAGTAAGTTTAGTTTTAAATAATGAGGCGTAGAGTGCCTGTATATTGGAAAACATTTATTGCGGTATGTATTCAATAATTAAATGGGTATCCCATTAAAATAATAATATTCCGTATTTTATTTAGTTAATTCCCTGCGGAAAAGATCATTGCTAATTGAATTTATTTTAATAATCCATAATTGTTTGACTGGCTAGTAAAATATAACATTTTAGGAAAGTTGATACACTGAAAAAAAATTCACAGTGTCTAAATAATAATACCAGTGTCATTTTCTTTTAATGTGCAAGGACTGATTGTCTGGCGCTGTAGATACAAAGTCATATTAAAAAATAAGTGAATAAGTTTAGCCACTATTAAAATGCTCCCTTTCAATTGTTTTATTAATTTTCAAAACTAAACTTACATTCATTTAATTATATTTAAATATGGGTGGTTGCCCAAGTGTATAGGTAAATTATTTTAGGACGAAATAGGGTGTCAACATACTGGCACTGCGAAACGATTCTATGTCTGACGGAGCACTGGATGAATGAAAGTGAAGTTTCAGCTTTACAGATAAGTAAATATGAACTAGCTACAGCTTACTCTAGGTCTCATACCAGGGGAGGAGGAGCAGCTATTCTATTGAAGTCAAATATTCCCTTTAATGATATGGTACAAGTAAAAGCCTTGACTATTGATAATAATATAGAGATGTGCTCAGTCTATTTAATAAATATAAATATATATATAATAGGTCTGTATAGGCCTCCTTCGGGTTGTTTTAAAGCATTTTTGACAGTTATTGAAAATGCCATAAATATAATAGGTTTTAGTAAAAATATTTTGATTGCAGGTGACTTTAACGTGCATTTCGGCACGGATGCTAGAGAATGCACTGAACTATGCTTCTTGTTGAAGTCATATGGTTTTACTCAACTCAATTATGAGCCGACTAGGCAAGACAGGTGCCTGGACAATGTGTTTTCTAGCTTTGGTGCCGATGAGTGCGTTTTGGAAAATGTTGAAACAGGACTCTCGGATTATCGAGGGCAGCTGGTCAGCTTCCCTGCCCCTTGTGGCTCTGTAGTGTCAACAAATACTGAAAAGATTGTGTGCAGACCTATTACACAACATGGCAAGATTCTTTTTTACTCGTCGGTTGAAGAAATTTCTTGGGATTTTGTAAATAGAGAGGATCTCTCTGCGAGTGGAAAATTTGCTATATTCATACAACATATTACCTCTGCTTTTAATGCTTCATTTCCTATTAAACAGCTTTATAAACGTAAAAACCAAAATCACACTTCAGTATGGTTCAATGAGGGGCTTCGGCAGATGCGTGAAACCTTACTTTTCTTGAGGGAATTGAATTCTCATTGCCCGAGTGATGATTTAAGTCACTTTATTAAAACACAACAGTCTGCATATAAGAGAGCAATACAGCTCGCCAAGAAAGCGGCAAATGACCGTTTAATTTCAAACTCTCCTAATCCCATCAAAACCATGTGGCAAATTATAAACGAAATTAGACATGTTTCCAAAAAGGAAGCTTCATCAGACATTCCTCCAGATGACTTTAACAACTTTTTTGTAAATATTGCACAGGACTTGCAAAGTCAAATCCTCGTGGATGAGACTGATCCAACTGTCAATATTCCCACCTTTTCACATGACGCCTTTACTTTTACCCCAGTTACTTATATTGAGGTCAGGGATGTTATTACTCAACTAAAAAATAAAAAAAGTAAGGACCCTTTCGGACTGACCGTGGAGCTGCTGAAGAGTATTAAAGATCTTATAGTTTCGCCTCTGACCAAGCTCATAAATTATAGTATCAAAGAAAACATTTTCCCTGTCATTTTAAAACAAGCAACAGTAATTCCAATATTCAAGAGAGGTGATAACAATGATATTTCCAACTATAGACCGATCTCGTTGTTACCCATCTTTTCGAAAATTTTTGGAAAATGTATGGCCTCTCGTATCACACAATTCTTGGAAACTAAGCAACTATTCTCTGAACAGCAGTTCGGCTTCCGGAAAAAACTTAATACGGCTCTGGGAGTTTTGGAATTGGTATCAGCAATCCACGAGGCCTTTGAGGAACGTGGGTTTCTGGTAAGCAGCTTCTGCGACTTGAGTAAAGCCTTCGATTGTGTATCGCATGGAATACTCCTGTCCAAACTAAAAACATATAATTTCGACCATCCCAGTATCTCCTTGATTGAAAGTTATCTAACTGGTCGACGCCAGATCGTGCAGGTTAATGGGGTGAAATCAGTGGAAAGGGAAATTTGTATTGGGGTACCGCAGGGGTCTGTTCTGGGCCCTATATTGTTCCTATTATATATAAATGATCTCCCTCAAATTGATCCAGAGGCTCATTACACCCTGTTTGCTGATGACACCACAATTTCCTGCTATGATGGAGATCTGAATCGGGCTATGGAGCGTGCATGCGATGCACTTTCGGTGACTAAAAAATGGTTTACCACTAACCGTCTATTTCTTAATGCTTCCAAAGCCCAAACCCTAATATTTACTACTCGTGTTATTCCAGATGGTGATGGGGCTACCAGTGCGAGGTTTCTGGGCGTCCATCTTGATCGTGGACTTCGTTGGGATGCCCTGTGCAATAAGCTTGCCTCAAATACATTCCTACTTCGTAATCTAGCAAAGTGTGTGTCCCAATCTGTGCTGAAACAAACGTACTTTTCTTTGGTACATAGCCACATCTCCTATGCTATTATTGTATGGGGTCACAGTGCTGGAGCAGGGCAAGTCTTTCGTCTCCAGAGGCGGGCAATTCGTGTGCTGGCGGGGTTGTCATATAGAGAGGACTGTAGGCGGGCTTTCGTAGACCATCATATTATGACTGTTCCATGTTTGTTTATTTATGAGAGTCTTCTATACTTAAGACGTAACATCGATAACTATCAGGCACATATTAATATCCATGATTATAACACTCGTAATAGATACAATCTAGTGCCAAATTACCACCGCCTGGAAAGATGCAGGGATGGCCCCAGCTGTTTCTCGATCCACTTCTTTAATAAGTTACCAGATTCCTTTAGGATCTTGCCAGAGAAGCAATTTAAAAATGAGTTGAAAAGTTTTCTATCTAGTCAGGGATTTTACGATTACACAGAATTCCTAAACTATCAATTTTAATGTATCAGGTTTGTTTTATTCAGTATTCCTGTTTTATTAAGTGTTCTGTTTTGATATACATTTTTTTTGTGTCTTTTATCTTTACACTTATGAATTCAAATTATGTATATTAGTGAATTTTATCTTGCACCAACTGGTGTAAGAATGAATGTCTTGTTAACTTTAGTCTTGGATACTTATGTTGACTTGTGTAAATGCTGTATGTATTTTGACACCAATAAACTATTTGAATTTGAACCCGGTTACAGATAATGAACAGGAAGAAAAGGCCGAATACACAGTAAGTAAAGGAATAGGGTAAATCGGCGTTCATTACAGTGTATGATTTTGTTTATATTTACCCTATCGGTTAAATGAACACACTTTAGATGTTTTCTTTTCAAATTACCGTTCTTATCATCTGATCTAAACTATATCGATCCATTTGAAAGAATTAAGAAAAATCAAATAAACACTATTGCTGAATATGATGACTCCATCTTGCGCCTTGATTAACAAACTAAATACAATTTTGATTAAAGTTGGAAAATCGAGCTTTAAATTATTCAGACTGTTACATGCGGAAATTTTCGAAACTTGCAAATATTTTCAATGAATTTCTCATGACCAATTTCATTAAAGCTGTAGTGCCAATAGCTTTTGAGATATGGCTGCCATCTATCCTTAATGAAAGACCTAATTATATTTCATATATACAGAGCTTCTCGAAGGAATAGAATATTGCAAATATAACTGTATATTTTCGAAAACTGCTCTGACCCGTTGATTTTTATTTTCTGTTGCGAACGAAAACTGGCGTTACATTCTTTCATGAGTTTCCTTGTTTATTTTTGGAAAATATATGGGGTTACGGAAATATTTGCAATATTCCATTCTTCCAAAAACCCCATAAATTTTCTGAGCAACTTTGTCCCAATCTAATCTTTGCTTTATCTCTTCCGTTGTGATATGTTCAA
>MU184201.1:47964-88972 GCA_016904865.1 Pissodes strobi
TTGAATGCTAATCCTTAAGGGTGATAATCTTTGAGTGATTTTAAGAAGAAAATGTCATATGAACATAGGTCCGCAATCGCCTTATTTTTGAGATACAGGGTGTTGAAAATTAAAAAAAAAAATCAGTTTTATCCCAATATTTCTCAAACCGCTGTAGATATTTCTTTACATTTTGCTAGGTATTAAGTACGTATAAAAATAAATTTTTTAAGCAGAAAATTTTTTTCAACTCCAATCAGTGGCGCCCCCACTAACATGTCCTCTTATATTTTTAAACGAAAAAATGAAACGCCACTGCTTTTTTTCAAAATAAAACTTATTTTCGCAAGCTGTTATTATTTCTTAATAAGAATGTCCTCTTGACTTTTTTCTGTCTGACGGACAGTTTTCGATTAAAAAAATAAAATGCATTTATCTGCACGGTCCTAATTCCTAAGTTTTCAATATTGTATGAAATAATCAAAGAAAAATATTCTTCTTTAATTTACATTATTCAAAATTTAGGAATTAGGACCGTGCAGATAAATGCATTTTATTTTTTTAATCGAAAACTGTTCGTCGGACGGAAAAAAGGCAAGAGGACATTCTTATTAAGAAATAATAACAGCTTGCGAAAACAAGTTTTATTTTGAAAAAAAGCAGTGGCGTTTAATTTTTTCGTTTAAAAATATAAGAGGGCATGTTAGTGGGGGCGCCACTGATTGCAATTGAAAAAAATTTTTTGCTAAAAAAAAATTTATTTTTATACGTACTTAATACCTAGCAAAATGTAAAGAAATATCTACAGTGGTTTGAGAAATATTGGGATAAAACCGATTTTTTTTTTAATTTTCAACACCCTGTATCTCAAAAATAAGGCGATTGCGGACCTATGTTCATATGACATTTTCTTCTTAAAATCACTCAAAGATTATCACCCTTAAGGATTAGCATTCAATTCTGAAACACCCTGTATATTGGAATATTAATCTAAATTACTGATTTAAATCTGTAAGACATAAATAACGACTTATTGAAAAACTTTATCAGTTTAAGCAAAAATTACCATTTTAGACATGATCCTAACACAGTGACTGACTTTCAATTTCCTATATTGAGCGTCAAATATTAATGAAAACTTTAGCGAATTAATAAAATTATGGCGCAAAAATATTTATTGAATAAATTAGAGCCAAGAAATGTATGCGATTTTTAATGTCCCCGAGTAATCAGCAGCTAAGGTCTAAGGTAATATGAAAGTCAGATAAATTAGACGTGACAATAGAGATAGAGGTGCGGTTTTTCCAGTTCTGGGCCTTTTTAAGAAATACGCCCTCAGAATTTCGGAATTTGTTTCAGTTTTTGACTTACAGACCACCACTTATCTCTCCGGTATGCGCCAACCTATCGAAAAAGTGAGAACTATTCTTCTTTACGTAGAATCCAATGATGTAGCTACCTTTTTTAAATACAACATCATGCGTATTTTTATGATTTCTATTGGATACAGTAAAAAGTCAACTTTACCGTAGACAGTTGAAATTTCGTGTATGGACAAGAGTGGAATGGCAAGAAAAACAACTTCAAGTAAATTTTAAATATTTTTGGTGTAATTTAAAGCAAAAACTGTTGACGATGTCAAATTTTCCTTAATTCCATTAATATAAAAAATCCCATTCCTCAGAGAGTCCCATTAAAAATATACTGATTTATTTAATATCTCGAAACACAAATTTTTGACAGAAAAAAAAACAGTTAGGTCACTGAATTCTAAGCAAAAATAATATATTGTGCAGTAATGTTGAAAACTGCTTTTCACATGTGTTGCACTCTATATAATTTTTCTAGAACTGCATGAAATTGCATATTCCACCGTTATGATTAAATACTAAATTTCGCGGTTTCATTACAATTCTATATTTTTAAATAATGACCAGTATTGACACCTAAACGGAAATAAAGATTTTCGTTTTTTATCGTTTCGGGTACTACACAATTTACAACTCCAAAAATTATCCTTATAATTATTTTTCCAGCCTCAGTTGCTACCCACCCTGGCGGGTCGCATATAGTAACAGCACGTGTGCTAGGAACTCGCCATATGGCGGCTGTAATATAAATGTACAGGGTGGCTCGTTTATTATGGGATGACACCTTATCTCAGAATCTACGGGGTGTACCAAAAAAAGTTTAATACAAAAGTTGTTTGGATTTACTTAAACTCTTAAAATAATATATTTTTATATATACAGGGTGTTCGTATTTTCGTGGACAAGTATCAATTTCCTTATTTTAAATAGAATACCTTGTATATTAAGGCATTTTTTAATTCCTCTTTTATATATAATATCCTATACTTAAGTCTAACCGTTTTTGACATATTTTGAATTTTATGTCAAAAATGACGTTTATTGTTTAATTGGAGCTGATTTCCTTGTAGAAGGGGATCTACTTTAGTGGTCTGCGTTGACATTTTTATAATAAATAAATACAGGGTGATCAAACACTGACATTAAAAAATTAAATGAAAAATCGTTAAAAGTAATTTTTATCAAATGGAAACCCCCTATTTTTATAATTTTATCATATTTACCATTAAAAATAAGGGCGACTTTGTATAAGGTTGTCTATTCGAAAAACTAGTAGTTTTTGAATAATTAGCAATTTAACATTTTTCTATTGTAAAAATGCTATACGGCTTTTAAGTTTTGTTATTTGTTATTTGAGCTAGTTTTGTTATTTGAGCTATTTTTTGACTTTGACTTTTACTTATTAGTTGGCCATGACGGCGAGGCGTGGCGAAAAAAAAACAATCGAACACTACAGAAATGACACTATTTCTTGTCGTCTGACAATACACCTACGTATTACCCCAGCCGGGACGATTAAGTTATTAACCTTTCGTCGGGCGCAGCTGTTCAGCCTTTGTTTTGCATCGTGTATGGTAACCTATAGTGTTAAAATCCACACGGCATAGGTAGTATCCTATTTTTAGACCAGCTATCGATACGTCCGTGGCAGTTTGTGTTAGAAGGTTTGATGTGCGCGTGCCAAACAATTTGATCTTGGATACACTGCACCTGATTAAGTTATAATTTACAAATTATAAATATCGTATTTTAGCATAGAGAGGAACACAACCATTGGCCAACGTATTATACTTCTAGACACATTATAGGAGGCTACCTATGCGGTGGGGATTTTAACACTATAGGTTATTATACACGATGCAAACGAAAGACTGTTCTATCTGTTAGAACAGTTGCACCCGACGAAAGGTAAATAACTGAATCGTCCCGACTGGAGTAATAAGTAGGCGTATTGTCAGACGACAAGAAATAGTGTCATATCGTAGTGCTCGATTGTTTTTTTTTCTCGCCACGCCTCGTCGTCATGGCCAACTAATAGCAAAACTTAAAAGCCGTATAGCATTTTACAATAGAAAAATGTTAAATAGCCAATATTTCAAAAACTACAAGTTTTTCGAATAGAAAGCCTTATACAAAGTTGCCCTTATTTTTAATGTTAAATAAGATAAAATTATAAAAAATAGGGGGTTTCCATTTGACAAAAATGATTTTTAACGATTTTTTAATTTAAAATTTTAATATTAATTTTTGATCACCCTGTATTTATTTATTATAAAAATGTCAACACAGACTACTAAAATAGATCCCCTTCTACAAGGAAATCAACTTCAATTAAATAATAAATGCTTTCAATAGGAGAAACTGATAGTTATATTTAGACCTGCAAAAGTAATTTTTGACAAAAAAATTAAGATGTCAAAACAGGTTACTTAGGTATAGGATATTGTATATAAAATATAGGAATTTAAAAATCCCTTAATATACATGGTATTCTCCTTAAAATAAGGAAGTTGATACTTGTCCACGAAAATACGAACACCCTGTATATATAAAAATCGAATATTTTAAGTTTAAGTAAAACCAAACACTTTTGGTACACCCCGTACATTCTGAGATGTTGTTATCCCATAATAAGCGGGCCACCCTGTACATGATTTTGATGTGCTTGGTTAGTTTTGGTTATTTTGTGTTGGTTGCTTGCTCGAAGCGAGCGAAGGGCGGCGCTCCGGAGGCGCAACCAACAAAAACTAACCCAACACATGAAAATCAAGTATCAGTTCTATTACTAATGTAAGCAAAATTTAGACGTAAAAACCACGAATTGAAGAAAAATATTATAGTTGTGAAATTTTGGTTGTGAACTCCCAGTAGTAATCCAAATATTGATCCGAAGAGTTCCCACTCCCCCGATGGGAGCTTCATCCCCGTTTGCTCAAAAACCCACCCCCAAACGTGGCCGCACGATGCTTTTCAGCATTTTGCTCGTAAGCCATAACTTCGACGAGAAAATGTTATAGGACTTATTATATTCTCCATAAAATTCTTCATTAAATTTGTTATATAATGTCTTTGCTTATCTCCCACCCATCGCTCATAAATGATCTTGGAAAATAAACTTATTTCTCAGCGCGAAGACAAAAATGAGCCCAGCGCACTGTGGTTCCACAAATGTCAACATGTCGAATTGCACGATGCGAGAATTGCGAAGGACGAAGCGAATGGCGAAAATTTTCTACTATGGTTTAGGCAGCACTCGCCCTTCATAATATCTGAGAACTTGGTATCATTATCAAGTGGGCTTGTCCCTGAAGCTAGTGGTAACTGACACAGATCAAGAGAAATTGGTGAGAAAGCTTTGGACGAACTGTTGAAGGAAAATACAAAATTCGGAAATTTAGAACGGAAGCAATCTAATATGACCAAATCCATCTCTGCAATCAACAATACTATGAAAATTAGCGACGACTGTGTGATCCAGGTTGACACCATCCAATTATTGCAAAGAATAATCTATACGATTCACTGTCCACAAGATTTGGAGTCATGTTTTACTTATGAGCTGGCAACAATTCCCTTTTCCATATTTGATGACAAAAACTTGATGAGAAAAACGAAAACGTCTTCGTATGCTGTGTTCGATCCCGTGCCAGAAAGACCTCTTGAGTCTGGTGGGCTGACATAAAATCGTGTGATGTGGCCAAAACACGGAAAATTTTCAGACATCTACAATATGTACGTAAATT
The DNA here is from genome assembly GCA_016904865.1 of Pissodes strobi. NCBI lineage: Eukaryota > Metazoa > Arthropoda > Insecta > Coleoptera > Curculionidae > Pissodes > Pissodes strobi. The sequence goes on from MU184201.1 coordinate 53,057, forward strand.
CCATTCGAAAGTGATACAGGCAGCGTGTAACTGTGGTTTTAATGGATACAGCGAGAATGAGGACAGTACAAAAAGTATTGAACGTCAACAACGGCTCCTAAAACGGATATCTGCAGAAATAATTTTCGACAAAGACACGCCAATAAGTGATTCGCAAAAGAATTTGTTGAGTAATCTTGCCACTAAAGAGCGTTTTATTGGTCAACTGATAAACACATTAGATCAGCAGATATTTCCACTCTCGCTGTTACCGATGATGCCGACTCGTTAATTGTTCAGACCGCGATCAACGCAGCCAACAATTATGAAAAACCCGTTGTTGTTGGGCAGGATATCGATTTGCTTACACTCCTTATCGCTCTTTCTCCGCCAAACAAAAACATTCGTTTTTTTGAGAGATGCTCAAGGAAATATTAAGGAAAGAGCGTATAGTTTCCACGACTTACAAAATTCGTCAGTTATAAAGGATTGCAAAGATAATGTTTTATTTGCCCATGCGTTTAGTGACTGTGACACTACTGCTGCCTTTTTTGGCAAAGGAAAATCACAAACAATAAACTTAATACATACAAGAAACGATTTACAAGAAGTGGCCGCCGTATTCAATAATCCTTCATCGGCAAAAGATGACATTGCAAGAGCTGGGGAGAAATTTACGCTTGCCTTATATAAGGCACCTCGAAATGAGAAATCTTTAAATCACTATCGGTTCATTTCATTTAATAAGTTAGTTGGCAAATCGAGCCACGGAGTAATTTTGTCTAGACTACCGTCTACATCTGCTGCATTAGCATACAACTGAATGGGGCTGGAGAAAAATTAACAAAATTCTGATACCAGTGCTTACGACTCAGGCGCCAGCTCCAACTTCAAATCTTCAGCTCATATCCTGCAGCTGTAAAAAGGGATGTGGAAAGCTATGCAGCTGTGTGAAATTTGGCTTCCGCTGCTCAACAATGTGCTCGAATTGTCATGGGCAGAGAGTTGTTTAAATTCAGTCGTAGAGGACGACTTTGTAGAGGCAGATGACTAAATAGTTATATTCTATTAGTGGAATAGGTGTGTAGGGGAAACCACTTAAAAAAAAACGCGCCGAGAGCTCTACCTTAATAAGGGTGGTGTCGAAAGGCGCTCAAAGTACAAAATCCACAGGTATAAAAATTATCATATGATCACTAACACTTTCTCATAAATATTTTATTCAATGTGGGGGCCTTGTAGAGAAAGAACTGCTCTTCAATTTTGATTCTATACGTTTTTTTTTGCTCACACTAATATTTTTCGAGATAATCGCCAAAGACGGCGCTGAGCTCATTTTTATCTTCGCGCCTAGAAAAATGTTTATTTTCCAAGGTCATTTATGAGCGTTGGATGGAAGATAAGCAAAGATATTATATGACAGATTTTACGGAGAATATAATAAGTCCTAAAATATTTTATGGTCGAAGTTACACTTTACGAGAAAAATGCCGAAAAGCGTCGTGAGGTCACATTTGGGGGTGGGTTTTTGAGCAAAAGGGGATGAAGCTCCCACCTACTGGGAGTTCACAATCAAAATTTCAAAACTTTATAAATTTTGTCTTCTAAAAAGTCTAATTTTCTTACACTATACAGTGGCCCTATGGCGAGAACGGGGGCAGATCCTAGCGCGCGTGCTGTGACTGTAAATGCGAGCGGGTCGGTGAAATATGAACGTACGTAAAATCATTCGAGTGTCTGAGCTGTATTCGTAAGTAACTTTTACTGGAAGTTAACGTCGAACGATAGATTTATTACAAACCATATAGAAAGGGCGCTTCATTACCTTCTAAGATAAACTATTTAGAATCTTCAGCGTTTCAAATAGTAGCGAAAGCAGCTCAATTATTTAGTTATAGAGTACGACACGTCAACTATTTTGTTTTGAATGTTTCGTCGAATTCTAATAATAATTATTTTAAAAAAATGCGAGTTTAGCTCGCGATGTCAGCAACTTTCTGCATATTTAACATTATAACCTTGGCGACTGTTGTTATTTGTACATATTTACCAATAAAGGCAAGTTATTATTAATTTGACTACTGGCAGTTGTCAAAGTTTAGATACATCAACGCATTAAAATATTTTTTTCAAACAAGGTGTAAACATATTACGAATTAGCTTTGGTAAAATTGCACAACAAACTATGAATATAAAGACGTTAAGAAATAATACAGAACATCTTAAGTCGTTTTTAATGAGATCGGAGACGAGCACTTAGTAGCTGAAGATAAGAAAAGCAAAAGTTAGATGGCAGATAAGATACTGAAACCCCTCGAGGAATGAAGAAAGCATGTAAAAGCGGCTAAGACGGGAAATAAGAACAGCAAAAGAAAACTGGTTTAAGATGCAAAACAAGAAAATAGACGCTCTAGACAGGTCAGGTATAAGGTCAGAAAAACAGATGGAATATAATAGGAGAATAGAATGACAAAGACGGTAAAATAATTACTGCCACTGATAAAATGGACATCTTCAATGTCTTGGGATCAACAGATCAGAATAACCTCCAAAATTCGAATGTCTAAACGCACTGCCAATAAAGATACGTGAACTGACTAAAATGACAAATTACCTCAGCTAGATTTTCATATTGACGCACATTCCATGGCCAATAGAAGTATTTAATAAAATATATTTTAGTGAGAAATACCAACGTTGTAGCTAAAATCGACATTCACCGAACCGCCTAAAAACTGTAGTGATTTCTACTACGTCATCAATCTCATAAGTTACCGGCTAAAAATAATCCATCAGATAATTTTGCAACGCATTAAATGCCTGAAATAAATGTTACTGTGTGCGCCACCTGTCAAGAAAATCTAAAAGCGCTGATGCCTGTTGGAGGGAGATAGGCAGAAAGCCACACGGAAGAATGAATAATTCGTACTGTTAGACAGTGCACTATGCTTGGCCAATATATCATCAGAAGCCAAAAATAATAGTGCCAAAAAAAGCAATAATTGAAACAGCGAAAACGGGGTTACAGAAATATAATACATAATCAAAGTCATAATTAAAAGGAGTGAATGATAATAATCAACCGCAGGTGAGGATTGGTAAAGCCGATTGAAGTAGCTGACCGGCTTTAAAAACAATTGTGAATTACACACTCGATATATAAAGATCACATCTTGTCCTGGTTTGAAGCTGTTTCCGAGACTAATTATTGCAATCAGAACAACAGATAAATGCTATATCTGTTATTTTCATTATTACTCTGCATTCCTTGCTCCTTAATTTGAAATGGTCTAGATTAAAATTCAATATTAAAGCGGGTGCATTATTTGATCAAACTATTCGTGATGTAAGTTCGTAGAGTAACTGTATGATTTCAGTCGAGTACAAAATATTTGCTTTAGTGACAAATTGTTATAAAATAGCGTTGTTACAGGTCTCGCAAAATAGAAAGACCCTCGCCTTAGGGTGCGCGGTAAACAGGTGGACGTGGCTATCTAGGAGCTCATTTACCTGATTGCCTTTGACACGCATACTTCTGTACAGGGTGGCTCGAATTCGTGTCAATGAATGGGGAACTCCAAAACCGTAAGAGATACAGTGTCGGTCAAATTAAGGCAAAATTGCGCATTTAAGTGCCTAACAATATGCCGTTTAGAAAGTTTTAAAATTCCGAGTAATTCCGGAGATATCCGGAAAAAACCGAAATTTTGAAAAATCGTTTTATTTTTTTCCTGGGCTTATTTAAAAACGGATTTCAAATTGAATTGCACTTTTTCATTGCGGCTTTTTCCGCTCTATCCAATGATGGTATCCAGTTTGAAATCCGACGTTTCGTCTTCAAGGAATCATCATTATCTTTCTTTTTTTAAATACGAACTTAATTTTTTTTAAGGTTTTTCAGATGGTCTTGGCGTTATTAATATGATTATGTGTTTTTATTTTTTTTTTATTTTTATTTTTTTTTTATTATTATTTTTTTAATTATATATTTTGCTTTGGCGTAATTTTAAACATTTTAAGGTAGGTACTTTTGAAATATTTATATTCTTTAAAAATATTTTATTTTGTTTTTTGTATTAAGTGGAAAATTGGGGCGTATTAAAAATAAAAAATAGTAATATTATTTCTTACGAGAATATTAAATTAAATTATATAAAATCATGCCAAAGAAAAATATATAAAATAAAAATAATAAAAAAATAAAAATATAAAATAAAATAAAAAAATATAAAAACACATACTCATATTTATAACGCCAATACCATCTGAAAAATGATAAAAAAAATTAACTTCGTATTTAAAAAAAGAAAGTTGATGATGATCCCTTGAAGACGAAACGTCGGATTTCAAACTGGATATCGTCATTGGATAGAGCGGAAAAAGTGGCAATGCAAAAGTGCAATTAGATTTGAAATCCGTTTTTAAATAAGCCCAAGAAAAAAATAAAACGATTTTTCAAAATTTCGGTTTTTTCCGGATATCTCCGTAAATACTCGGAATTTTAAAACTTTCTAAACGGCATATTGTTAGGCACCTAAATGCGCAATTTTGCCTTAATTTGATCGACACTGTATCTCTTACGGTTTTCGAGATCTCCATACATAGACACGAATTCGAGCCACCCTGTACAGTGTGTTAAAAAAGTAGGACGTTTGTTGCGAATGAATTAATTAATTTGAATTATTTTTAAACATGCCTTTTAAAAGCAAAGTTGAAAGGCGAGTATTAAACGGTCAAAGCCGCGAAATAATTCATAATCTTATAGAGTTGATGAAACAAGAAGCAGATGCAGAAAGACCAGTAACTGATTCCAGTGACATGCACGAGCGTGTTTCAGCCGCTGCCAACATTAGTCTAAGCACAATTAAATGAATTAAGCAGGAAGCCAAAAATGTCGAATATATTATGGTAACATCTTTTTTCACGTCAAACAAAAAACGTGGAAATACAAAAGGCAAAGAAGCTTTGGACGATGCTTATCAAAATGTGTCACGCAGAACAAACTACAATTTTCATAAAATAGAAAAACAAGCACCAATTTTAGTGAGAATTCATAGAAAGATACAAATGCCAATTACCAGGAATGCGTGAACAGTTTAAGGAGAGAAGTAAAAAAAAAATGAGAAAACCCAAAACCAATAGAATAATTTGAATGGAAAACCTGACGTAGGACATCTTCGAATTCAAAAGCAAAGATATCTGAGATTGAATATATGGAAAACGAACCTATAGTGGACGTTGAGTTATAAATGAATTAACAATAAATTTGGATGGCAATGACAGCAGTTATTGTATAAAGGAAACATGTCTACATTACACGAAAATTAAGTCTAGTCTATAAAGAGAACTTGTCCCGCATATTGAAACGGCAGAGTTAACACTCATTGGGTGTATAATGGTAACAAGTCCAGGACATGTTTCCTTTATACACTCATTTTGGTTCGCATTGTTGAATTTTCAATGCTGACTTGGTTTCATTAAAAGGGTTATCAGGCGCTTTGACCGCATTTACACGCCTATGGAATATACGACAATAGTAGCAAATGCCAATGAAATAATGCCACGTTTCATGGTTCAAATAGTAAATACAGATGATGCGATTGATTTAAAAGATGATGGCAGCCCATTTTAAGAAAACTTGCAAATAGACATCAGACATACGATAACCCTGGATATATACTGGCTCGGGAATACATAGACGATATAGTCGCATCAAAGTTTTACTTGACAAAAAGTGCAGCTGCTCCATCACTGCCAAAGGAAAATGCATATTCTGGAAAAGTACCTATCAAGGGTAAAAAAATAGAAGAACTCAGAAAAGTGTCGACACATTCCAGAAGAACATCAAGAATTCATCGAGCAATTCCTAAAATGGCCAACCATCAACAATGAATACAACTCATAATAATGTTGTTCAAATTTATTTGTATTATTTTTTTTGTAATATTGTGTACTAGCCAAGTGCTGCCAATAAAATTTATTTTTTTAAATAATGCGAGGTAATAAATGCTCATTAATATGCGCAACCCACACCTAATTTTATTGCCGAATTGGCTTATTATTATCCCAACCATAAATATTATAACAATAAAAGCATAATTATTACATAAATAGCAAACATGTAAACAGGACTAGCACCTATCCGAGCGACCGTATATGAATCCAATTCCGCTTTTATTGTTGGTCTTCGCTGTCTCTGTCGTACACTGACTCTCCTTTTCTTTCATCTGCGCATCTCAGGGTTCTTCCTATTTTGCATGACCTGTACTATCGTTTCACTCGTTATATACAATAATGTATTGTTCCTAAATTCAAATGAATGTAAGCTTTGTTTTGAATGAATTGATTTTTTGATTTACTCCCACTTAGGAAATTCTAAACAGTTCAGCTAACTTAATCATGTCATATCGAACGAACACAATTTAGATTCCAAGAAAGCTCTATTGAGTGAGCTAACCATAGATTTAGGAAATATTGTCGCGATCAATTATGTAAAGGTAAAACTTTTGCGCGAAATGATACATAAAATTGTTCAATATATATTTCATATAATTCAGGGGCACGAAGCTATTAGATATTTCAAAGAATACTTACTAGGCCACCTCTCCCGATAGAATTATTAGGACAAAAATCCAGAAATTTTGTTTTTGTGATAACTAAAATAGAACAAGAATTTTCAAGAATAGGAACTGTATAAGTAGATCTTTTAAGTCATACCTGTGTTATTACATCATGAAATAAAGTGTAAAAACTAAATTATATAAATCTTATCTACACAAAGACTGAGGAAGATGGATATTTTCAGCAGCCAAAGCTTTCGTTTGAAACCTATTTCTGGGAGACCAACGAAAAAACGCTGGTTTTTTACTCTTCAGTTTACGAAAGTAAGTATGTCTAAACGTGTCTACAAATTTTCACGCACTTCGCATGTTTTGTCTCGTAGTAATCTAATTCGACCGTACTAATTAGTAGGAAATATTACGTTAAAATCTGTACTTCAACATGGCAGTATTCATATAATTTTCCAATTATATTATTGTTTAAATAATTTTAAATATTTAAATAAAGAAGAAATGATGTATGAAAATTAATGATTCTCTTATAATAATGAAAATGAGAGAACAGGAGTAAAGAACCAATATCTCGTAACTAATCATAAAATAGTATCATTTTCATAAAAATATAATTTAAATAACATAGTCAGTCAATGACAAAAACCAGCGAGTATAATAACATTTCATGTTATCTTCGCTTCCGTGATTTGTCGACGCATCAAATTAAGTGCCTAAAATTTATATGTAGAACCAAATTTCAGCTTGGTTGGGGGCCGTGGCCGAATATATCTTGTTCCCTCTCTCTATCTCTCCTTATCACCATCTGAAAATCAAAAAGAAGTTAAGTATATGCACAACACCTGTAATATAAGACAAAATATGAAGCATATGCTCTGCTGAAACAGATAAAAACTGATGAGTCACGTTGAAGAAATTACGAAATTATGTTAACAAATAACAGATATAGACATCCTCATATTTATAAAGGTACCGAGTATTCTAGTTTGCTAGTGAAAATTTTAATAATTAATTACGTAATAAGTAAAAAGTATTTTTTATCAAACGTTACGAAATTGCCAAGCCATGTTTGACAACACTCAAGTAAAAAAAATACTTTTTGTATGTCTTGTCATGCAATATTTCTTATACGATCGCTTCAATATACAGCAAAAAATCTAATATTAAATTTTTTTTACACATAAGGTTTTTTCTGACATTGGATAGTTTTATTGTGACAAATACACTCATCCCCAGAAACGATCAATTTTCAATCAATTAATTACATTAATTCATTATCGAGTAAATTTTGCCGAAATCCCTAGACCTTAATTTTATTCGCAATAAAAACAGGATTTTCTGCGAGACCGATAAACACCGTCAACACTAGAAAATCCGTATCGCGCCAGTTTAGTCTGATTTGCGAGTATGTATTAGGCTCGAACACTACAACTGCAGAAATTGCCTTCTTCTAAGAGACTGGACAGTCAATATCCGCAAGACCAATGTAGGGGATTGTAATTACTCAGACAAAACAATTGGGAACATTACTGCCAAAATGTTTAAAGAAAAGTTCCTTTAAGAATATTGTCGCGGCTAGCGACCATGTGTATTTTTTCGGGCTACCCTATACATCCAACTTGCAGCGTCTGCGATATTTCCGTATGAGTCATCGCCGACCGGGAAGATTCGGGAGGTTTATTATTTTCCCCCATTCGTGCAGCCATGGTCGAAAATAATGGAGAAGCCTCGCTTCGTCCGGAATATTCCCGATATATTTTAAACTGGATATAAATAGCGGACAGAACGCGTGTTGTACTTAGTTAATCATTGAGTCCTGAATTGTAAAGATCTATTAAATTATAAGAGTAGTGTAGTGTGCTTAATTATATACAGTGATAAATAATATTATTATTTAAAATAGCAACAGTTGTGCTTTTTGTCAGAACCCATGAGAAAAACGTAACATTTAGTGTCAGACGTAAGGTTCTGAAGGGACGGGACTTGTGAAGTGTTCTTCGAAAATAGACGAGGATACACGTACGTCAACTAGGCCGTTTTGATTGGTGGATTCTGTGAACGCTTTATAACATTCTATTTTGAAATAAGCAGTCTCCAGAACATTCTATGGTCAATACAAGGCAACAAACGGCAGAAATGGAGCAAATAAATAAAATGTTGGCCGATTTTATGGAAAAGCTAAATGCTGAGAGGCGAGCAGATCTGGAAGAGAATGAACGTAAAAGGCAAACAGAACAGGACCGACTTTATAAAAATTTACCAAAGACCAAGAAGATAAAAGGCAAACAGAACAGAATCGGCTTCAGAAATGGATGCTGGATGTAATCGTAGCAAAGGAAATTACAGAAAATATGGGACGGACAAAATGAGAAATATGAAAAAGAAGTAGACAATATACAAAAAGAAGTTGGAAATGTATACACAGAAGTTGAAAATTTATAGAGAAGTTGAAATTATACAAGAAGTAGGAAACGTACAGGAAGAAATGAGGAATCTACAAGCAGAAATTATCAAACTAAAAACAAGGACTCACCGAGATACCCCTCTCGCTACAGGACAGAATATTAAACCTCCAAACGTGTAACAGTCAAACATCTTGGACAATTTGAAGCCGCTGCTGTTGCCAATGGTTGGAACAATGAAGAAATGGCTACATCACTAGTGGGAGCGCTCCGTGGATCTGCCCTGGAACTACTACAGACCATTCCCATCAGCCAGCAGGGAAAATACGACATACTTGTAGTTGTCCTGCAGAGACGATTTGGAGACTAACACAAAAGACAACTGTATCAGACACAACCAAAGTCTCGATATCGGAAACCTGGTGAAAACCTGCAAGAGTTTAAGGCAGACATAAGACGTCTCATGCAATTGCCCTACCCTGGAGCAACAGAAGAATTTCAAGAGGAACTTGCTGCCCAATATTTCGTGGATAGTATCAGAAATAAGAAACTCTGAAGCTACGTCTAGCCAAAGGACCCCGCAGGGAGCTTATGGAAAAGTGGTTCCGATCAAATTGGCCGAAATTTTGATATGATTTTGGTTTCGAGTTCCCGTTCAAAAGTTATCATTGCACCAACGAAATCGTTCGAGCGGTTTTCGAGATATTGGCTGCCAAATCCCATTTTGGGGTATACGGTAAAATAATAAGGCTTAGTATTGAGAGGATGCTACAAATTGTAAATGCAGTTTTGTTGTCACTTATATGTTACGAAATAACCATAATTATGCTTAAAATATTGAACACTTATACTAGGAACATCAAAAAAGCCATTCACATTGTACAGGGTGTGACAAAAATGAAGCAATATACTAATAGCTATCCTTTCCGTTAAATAATTATTTTTAATAGTACCGGTACAAATGATATTAACGAGAATATATCTAAAAATGTCGTATATATACCAGGTAAGACAAAAAACAATTTTTAACGTACAGGGTGCGTCAAAAAAGTTGCAAAAACACTACCAATAGAAAATATACCTATTTCCCCTCAACGATTTTTTTTATTAATACTATACTTCACGAATATAAATTAAAAAACAAAATGTCAAATACGTACCAGGGAAGTCAAAAAAAATATTGTCAATATACAAGGTGAAAGGAAAAGTAACACTTTTCTGTTAGACCGACTTCTTGTCTTTAGCGCGATATAGCAGTATATCGATCGGTATTATTCTTCACAACTTATTAAGCAAATATTTCTTGGAAACATTTACGGCATTCTGTAAAAAAAATATTTGATTATAAAAACGGCTATACGGTAAATAGAACAGAATAACCAGAGTAGTTTTATTTTAAAACAATTCTTACCGTTATAGAATAATTTGAATATTGGCATTATGTCTTATGTTACCAGCATCCAAAACCGTTTCTAATAAGGTTGTGGATGGATGATGCATATTTTACAGTGGCTTAGTATCGCGAGTAACCCAGATACCACAAAACTGACGCAACATGGTCACACGTTCCTGGTGTCCTTGCACCAGATTTACAAGTACAGTAGTATCTCGAATTGCATCTTCTTGGTATTCAATGAACAATTGAAGTTTAATCGCATTGTGGTGGCGCGAGTAAATACGATTTAATGTTACGAAAGACCATAATGTATACTTAATTTTCACGTCAAAAAAGGCGCAAATAGATATAATTTTTTTTAAATATGTGTAGATTGACGAATAATGAATTTATTCCAAAATTGTTGTACACACCGTATACACATTTAAAGTGCTGGGACGCCAAGAATTTTTTACTTTCAGAGCTGCTTTTAGAGCTGCCCATATACTAGCTGGCTTGACATACCGTGCCGACTGTACAGAACAAAAACATATACTGTATCACATAGGCGCACCCAGCATTTTTTCTTTGGGCGGGGGAATTTACTAAAACATTTGGATTAAAGTTTTATCAATGTATATTATTTTTTATTTATGAGTATCGCTACACACACATAGATTGTAAAAGTTTATGTAGGTTTATGTTGCCGTATCGAAAAAAAAAAAACACATAGTGTCATATAATAATTATTATACACATAATATATTGCTTGCTGGGTTTGTGTGGGGGAAGGGGGGCCCGTGGCCCCATGTTATGCTGTATCAACAATAGATCGGCCCTAATACCCTAACTGTTTAAAATCATATAATTATGTAGAAATATTAACTTAATCAAAGTCATGAACGGAAAAAACAGAAGATGTTTCGATGTGACATTTGGTTTTCTTTATGTCGTTTTTGCTCAGCTCAGAAAAGCAAATACCTGTAATAGTTACTGGAATTATATTGATGAAAATAGTTTGTCTAATGAAGAATTCCAGTAAATGTTTGCAATAACCAAAGAACAGTCTGTAAATTTGCTCCAATAATGTGATCATATACCTACACCTAGAGGTAACCTTACTGTTAACAGAAAAGATTTACTGGCCTCTCTCACCAAGTTAAAGCAAGGACTTTCTGATGAATTTATTAAAATTATTTTTAATTATCCTACACGACAAACTGTTAGTTGGAATATAGGCAAAGTACGGCAATCCTTATTACAAAGATTTGTACCTCAAAATATAGGCCTAAACGCAATTACAAGGCAGCAGTACATAGAAAGACATGTTACCGACTTTGTTAATGAGCTATATAATCCAGTCCCAATCGAAAGAAAAGCTATCGCTTATATAGATGGTACTTATTGTGCTATTCCAAAAAGTAGCAACTTTCAAGTACTACGGCAGTCATTCTGTACCCAAAAAGGGTACCACTTCTTAAAACCGACCTTAATTGTTGCCCCAAATGGCTATATTTTACTATGCAAGGGCCATACTTTTCAGATTTCCGCAACAATGATGCTCAGGAATGAATATCAGAGGGATATTCAAGGAATTCGGCACTGGTTTCAACAAAATGACATTTTTGTTGTCGATTGAGGTTACCGCGATGCCATACCATTTTTACAAGAAATTGGTATTGAGTGTAGAATGCCTTGCCAACTACCCGGACAGCAACAACTGACTACAGAGGAAGCGAATGCTTCTCGTTTAGTAACTAAAACCAGGTGGATTGTGGAAGCTAGGAATGGACATATTCAAACAATTTTTAAGTTTTTCTCAGAGACGATACCAATCTCCCATATTACTAACTTAGGGGGCTTCTACAGGATCTGTGGTGTTATTATCAACAACTATCGAGAACCTATAGCTATGCAAGGAGCCACAGTACAATTAGCTCGTGAGAAATTGACAAGGTCAAGATAAATAAACAACCTCCAAATAAGAGTCGAACAAGAAAATCTTCGATACAGAAATGCCAGATGGAGACGTTTAGATCAAAATCACGTTAATGCGTTTCCCCGTGTTCATATGGATTATCTAAGAGACGTTACTATAGGCACATATATGCTTCATCTTGCTCCTTCCTACATTCAAGATACAACTCAGAGTGTACCGGATAACGAATTTCAAATAGATACACTAATGGATAATCAAAACATAATTAGAATACCAAGATGATGCTGCTGTACTTGTAAATCTAGTGCAATGACACTAGAACGTGTGCCCATGTTGCGTCAGTTTTGTGGTATCTGGGTTACTCGCTATACGAAGCCATTGTAAAATATCCAGCTACAACCTTATTAGAAACGGTTTTGGATGCTGGTAACAGAAGACATAATGCCAATATTCAAATTATTCTATAATGGTAAGAATTGTTTTAAAATAAAACTACCCTGGTTATTATGTTTCTATTTACCGTATAGCCGTTTTTATAATCAAAGATTTTGTTTTACATAATGCCGTAACTATTTTCAATAAATATTTGCTTAATAAGTTGAGAAGAATAATACTGATCGGTGTACTGCTATAGCGCGCTAAAGGCAAGAAGTCGGTCTAACAGAAAAGTGTTACTTTTCCTTTCACCTTGTATATTGACAATAATTTTTTTGACTTCCCTGATACCTATTTTACATTTTGTTTTTTAATTTATTTTCGTGAAGTATAGTATTAATAAAAAAAAATCGTTGAGAGGAAATAGGTATATTTTCTATTGGTAGCATTGTTGCAACTTTTTTGACGCAACCTGGTATATATACGACATTTTTAGATATATTCTAGTTAATATCATTTGTACTGGTACTATTAATAATAATTATTTGACGGAATAGATAGCTATTAGTATTTTGCTTCATTTTTGTCACACCCTGTACAATGTGAATGGCTTTTTGATGTTCCTAGTATATGTGTTCAATATTTTAAGCATAATTATGGTCATTTCGTAACATATAAGTGACAACAAAGCTGCATTTACAATTTGTGGTATCCTCTCAATACTAAGCCTTATTATTTTACCGCATACCCCAACATGGGATTTGACAGCCAATATCTCGAGAACCGCTCGAACGATTTCGTTGGTGCAATGATAACTTTTGATCGGGAACTCGACAACAACATCATATCAAAATTTCAGCCAATTTGACCGGAACCACTTTTCCATAAGCTCCCTGCGGGGTTCTTTGATAACAGCAGTGAAGCGTTGGGTGAAGCCCTAGAAATCGAGGCGGCCTGTAACATCTCTAAGCTAAAAATCAGGGCCGCATCCATCCAGGAAGAAAAGTCGACAAACAGCTGTGAATTAACTGATTCAGGCCATGGGGAGATTCCGGGAGCCACTAGAAGATATGCCACGTAACCGAAATGTTTCAAATCAGTGCTATAGATGTGACAGGACTGGGCATTTCAAAAGAGACTGTAGAGTACAACTACGGTCTAGATCTAAATCCAGAGACCTTATATTTTTTAGGTTACATTTGGGTTGATGGCTCAACCAAATGAATGAACTCCTAAACAATGCATTTGTAGCATTGGTACCAGAGTTTGATTAATATATTTTATTACAATGACAACGTTGCTATTAGTATGAGTACTCATTCAATAAACTTCATTTTAAGTTTTTTAATAAATTTGTTGTATGAGACTTCCTGTTTTATCTCTATAGACAGCTTGTTAAATATTTGTGAAGCTTCACTAATGGGGTTTCTTAATCCTATATTGGTTCTAGCACTATTTAGTCTGATAATGTTATTTCTTAGGCGGTATGTGTGTGTGTCATTAGAATAAACTATGGTATAATTTGATTTTTGTAGCTTATTAATAATTTTAAAAATTAGTTTTGCTTGCTCTATCTGTCGAATCTGGTCAATCGATTGTACTCTCAATAGTTTATATAGGTCATTTGTATGCATAAGGTAATCAAGATTAAAAAGGATCTTGAGTACTTTATTTTGTAATACTTCAACTTTTTGAAAGCTCGTGTTACTGCAGGTACCCCAGACTGGAATAAGGTATCGTACGATTGCAAGAATGTAAGCATTATATATTTTATATTTAGCCGAGTTAGTTAAAAAGTGTTTACACTTATAAAATGCTCCAATAAAAGGGATAATTTTGTTTTTTATATGCTCAATGTGGGCATTCCAATTAAGATTTTCATCGAGTACAAGTCCTAAGTATTTTATGCTGCTTATATTTTCTATTTTTATTCCATTTAAGGATATGTGAAATGGCTTTATTATTTTGTTTTTTTGTTTAAACACTATGTATTTTGTTTTAGCCAAATTAATCTTAAGGTTATTTTGCAGCAACCATTGGCTATATTTAGCTAGGTCATTATTTACTCGATTAACCAGATTGTCAGAATTGTGGTCCGAGTACAAGAGAACAGTGTCGTCCGCAAATGTATAGTATTGGGCACCCAACCCAGATACTCGCAGACTAAGAACATAGAGTGAGTACAGTAAAGGTCCTAACACGGATCCCTGGGGTACACCACAATTATATGTTAGGATTACACTTTCCTGCTGGTTCACATATACATATTGCTTTCTGTTTAATAAGTAAGAACCAATCAAGGAGAGCACACATCCTCTAAACCCCATTCCCTCCAACTTATTTAATAAAATAGTATGATTTACCACATCAAATGCCTTTTGCAAGTCAACAAAAACTGCTAATACGATTTTCCTGTTATCTAAGTTGGTTGAAATATGGTTAAGAAGATCCGCGGTTGCACTTAGAGTGCTGCTATTTTTAAGAAATCCATATTGATATAAATCATATGAGATAAAATTTTCGATGAAAGATATCATTCGTTTTTTTATGACTGTTTCCATGATTTTTGAGAATACACTGATTATGGAGATGGGTCTATAGTTATTTCGTTGTGTTTTCGATCCTGACTTGTATATCGGGCACACTTTAGATGTTTTGAGTTCAGGAGGAAATTGACCTGTGCTGAGTGCACTATTTATAAGTTGTGCCAATATACCCAAAATGTGCTCTTTTATGTTAATTAAATCAATTACTCTAATTTCATCATGGCCGGGTGCCGCATTTCTTTTCAGATTTAATATTATACTATTTAAAGTCAAATCTGAAAAACTTCAATTGGTCAACATTGCGGGGCAGCTGTTGGCTAAAGAAGATAAAGCCCCCAGGCTCGTCTTCATGGAAAGCCTAGGAAAAACCGCCGACAGTCTAAAAATCAACGGAAGAGCCATTACCATTACTAAATTAAAGGAAGAGTAAAGGTTGTGTGCATGTACGAAACATAGTAATGAAACAATCTTTGTATATCATGCAAAATTTAACCCAAGGGACTTCTATACAGGGCGTAACTGAATTAGAAAAGTAAATAAAAGAACCCCTTGTCAGTGGAGAGTCAAGGAATGCTGTCGAGTTGAGGCAATGGTTATTTTTGGTAAAGAATATGATGAGATGAACACTGTTACGTTCAGTTATAAATTTGTTGGAATTTTTTAGAATTTTTAAAGGGGGCCAATTAAAGTTATAAATTAAGAATGATGATTTTTTAATTCATTTCTTGTGCGTAAAAAAGAAGGAAAATGCTGGACTTCTTTCACTTACTTGTCAGTGGAAAAAGGACATATCCATGGAGACAAACAAACAACACAAATCGACCAAGGTCACAATGAAATTTCACACATCGTACGTCACATTTTTGAGAAAATGGTTCACATAATTTAGATTATAATCCTTAACTAAAACAAAATTAAAATAAAAGCATGGAACCTAGACCAACGCTTTTGGGTGACACATCAAATGCGTCGCTGCCGACAGTCTTGACAAGCAGACTGATGACGCTTATACGCCAAAAAACGGCGGTAATTTTGAATTTAAAGGGTTTTAAAAATGACAAGTGTTAAATTGGGAGATAAAATTAAATAGTAACTGTAATGGTCTGTAGTTATCCTAAAGTACAAAAAGAGTTGCCACTATGCTAGATGAGACTGACTATCCAAATGCCATAATATGTATTGAATGACCCAATCAGTTGACTGTTTCAGTGGTGGCTTGAAAGTTGTTTTGGAAGGAAGAAAGTACTTAATCAAGTGAAAATAGAGGACTAACTTAAGAGATATGAGATTAGCCTGAGCTAACTCAACTCGGCGGATAGAAAAGAAAAGAGATGACATTAGCCTGAGCTAACTGAACTTATAGAAGACTAACTTAAGGGATGACATTAGCCTAAGCTAACTCAACTTGAAAAGGTAGAAAAGGAAGGAAGTAGATGAAATTAGCCTAAGCTAACTCAACTCGATAGGATAGAGAAAGAAGAGAAAGAAAGATGACCTTAGCCTGGGCTAACTCAACTCAAACAAATAAAAAATAAAATTAAATCACATTACATTACTGTAGTAAAAATTGAAGAAATTATTTGAAATTGAAAATGCTTGATCAAGCGACCTTCCTCACCTCCAAATGTATGGGCGAAAAGTGAATTCAGTCGAGAAGCCTTCTGTGTAATGTAATTTCGTACATGCACACAGCCTTTATTCTTCGTTTAATTTCAACTGCAGTATGGCAGACTTGGCTGAAGGATACAGAAGACTTTCCTTGAGGAGGACCACCGCTCAGATCGACATATGGTTTCTGAATAATTGCATTAAGGAGGACGTCACACCTAAGTTTGCAACAGTCAGGATTTCCTCTTAAATTTAAACAGGATCTTCAACTTAAACTCATAAAATCTGAAATTTGTAAGCACTATGCTAGGTTAGATTTGATCAACTGCCAACTAAAGAAAAACTATGACAAGTTTGTCAACCAATTTGGTCTCGATCGCTTCTCTGAATTTTCTAATAACATCTCCGATGAACTTTCTGATGCTAAAAATCTTAAATTTTCAAGATAAGGTCAAAGCTTGATGCTCTCATTAAACAAAAAATCAATTCTAACTTGCAGAGATTCAATTCCGCCTCTAATAGTAGAGTGCCCAACGCAGTAAAAGCCTTCTATAAAATGATTTCTGTGGGCACCTCGGGGTTACAAGCTGAATTATATTAATTCAAAATCCGAAGGTAATAAAAAATCATAACGGACAAAAGGGCAGTATACCTAAAAATCGAGATTATTATATGAACGTGTAGAATATTAAATTATGAATGTTTTCATATATAATTCATCTGCATTTATGGACGAATTATATTTTTTATCATTGCTTGAAATATGCAGATTGCATTGGCCCTTACGAAAAAAAAAATTGAAATATCTCCCTTCGAACCTGGGCAAAATCTGATTGAAATATACTCATTTTTGTATTCACCTCGAATTCTCTCCGAAATGAAAGCACAAATCAAAATTTTTTATTCTTGCAAAAAGTTTGCCTTAAGTATTTAGAATACATAGGTGCATGAATACATTTTCTTTTTCTCAAATGGTAATGGAAAAATAGAATTAAATGTAAAAAAGTAATTTTCTTCAAGCAGCGACCGGCCGATCTCTCGCTTCCCGAGCACTCTCGTATCTCACTTTTCTTCATAGCTTCGTCTCTCTCGCGCCTATTATACAATACAATAAGTGCTTTTACACCATTACGGGTTAGAATACTAATAATAATAATAATATCTATTATTAATTGAATAAAGTCAATGAAGACATTTTCGATTATACTGAAATTTATTTTTCCTATACGTTGCTAGGTAATAAAGAAGTAGAAAACAAATCATATACTTAATGCAACTGCTATTAAAACAAGAGACTAGCTTTTATTCAGAATAGAAAAATGTGAAAAATCTTTATAATAACAAAATCTATTTATCTCCAGTGTCTGTATCTTCTGCAGGAATATACACAATGACTTCAATATTGCCTTCCAGTATTTTTTTTTGCATGATCCTATGCAACCTATTTAATTTCTTCTGCGTCTACAAGCTTGCTTCCATACAATCTAATAAAAAATTATTTGAGTAAGTTTTATTATGTACCTATTTAATCTAATAATAAGTTACCTTTTTACATCCAAAACAGTGGATTTTATTTATCCACTCTGCTTTTAGTTAAAAAAAAAACAGTTAACGAACCTTTTATCTGAACGAGCACTCTCATAAAAAGAATTTCAAGTTCGCAACTATAGTGGGGGATTTACTAATATTTTTGATAAGAAAACAATTTGCGAACCAATTGACAACAAATTACTATCCTTTATAGTCACGAAGAAGCTGATACTAGGATTTTGTTGCATTATACTCTCTGCTAAACATTGTATGTATTATTTGACATGCATCGTGGACTCCAATGACACTGATGTACTCGTACTTCTGGTACATATTAAAAAAATATATTTCTAGAGAATTTGGGGTAAAATGTGGAAGAGGAAATTCGGTGCGATATGTGGCCGTTCATGACATCAACCTAAAAGAAAAACTTGCAAAAAAATTACCTGCATTTCATGCTCTAACGGGTTGTCATACAACCAGCCAGTTTTCAGAATTAGGAAAAATAAAATGTTGGAAAATGTATCTAAATTATTCCGATTATTTAGACGGTATTGGGTCCAGGAATTTTCAGATGGCATGCTCAATAACATAGAGAAATTTATCATAAAATTATTTTCAACAAATCCAAACATTTCGTCTATTAATATTTTCAGGACACTATTGGCCTATTCATCGCTAATTGAAAAAACTAGCCCCTACAAAAAATAGTTTAAAATTTCGCAGTATGAGGGCACATTATCAAACTAAGGTGTGCTTCAGTTCTTTAGAACCAAATCCCCTATTACCAGAGGTGACAGAATGCGGATGGAAATTTGAGGAGGCAGGTGATATCCAAATTATCCTCAATTTTAACAACACCAGCATTTCCTTCAGATGTAAAAGTATTTATTGCATGTGGATGTAAAAAAAGGTAAATTATTATTAGATTAAATAGGTACATAATAAAACTTAATCAAATAATTTTTTATTAGATTGTATGGAAGCAAGCTTGTAGACGTAGAAGAAATTAAATAGGTTGCATAGGATTATGCAAAAAATACTGGAAGGCAATATTGAAGTCATTGTGTCTATTCCTTAAGAAGATACGGACACTGAAGATAAATAGATTTTGTTATTATAAAGATTTTTTACATTTTCAGTTTTTCTATTCTGAATAAAAGCTAGTCTTTTTTTAATAGCAGTTGCATTAAGTATATGATTTTTGTTCTACTTCTTTATTACCTAGCAACGTATAGGAAAAATAAATTTCAGTGTAATCGAAAATGTATTGACTTTATTCAATTAATAATAGCTATTATTATTATTAGTATTCTAACCCGTAATGGTGTAAAAGCACTTATTGTATTGTACAATAGGCGCGAAAGAGAGGAAGCTATGAAGAAAAGTGAGATACGAGAGTACTCGGGAAGCGCGAGATCGGACGGTCGCGGCTAGAAGAAAATTACTTTCTTACATTTAATTCTATTTTTCCATTACCATTTGAGAAAAAAATGTATTCATCCACCTATGTATTCTATATACTTAAGGCAAACTTTTTGCAAGAATAAAAATTTTTGATTTGCGCCTTCATTTCGGAGAGAATGCGAGGTGAATACAAAAATGAGTATATTTCAATCAGATTTTGCCCAGGTTCGAAGGGAGATATTTAAATTTTGTTATTTATTTTGCCGTAAGGGCCAATGTAATCTGCATATTTCAAGCAATGATAAAAAAATATAATTCGTACAAAAATGTAGATGAATTTTATATGAAAACATTTATAGTTTAATATCCTACACGTTCATATAATAATCTCGATTTTTAGGTATACTGCCCTTTTGCCCGTTATGATTTTTTATTACCTTCGGATTTTGAATTAATATAATAAAGCCTTCATTCTGTGAAAATTTCAGCTTGTAACCCCGAGGTGCCCACAAAAGTCAAAATAAGTTATAAGTAGCACTCTACTATAAGAAATTCTCAAATTTTAAATTTCATGAGAGAATCAAGAATTTGACTGACACAGTTTTTGACACGGATGAGCTTAAGCTTCTAAACTTAGGGCTTAAACACTCTTTGAGACTTTCACTTTCTGAAGGTGATGTTTTGCAGTTCGCGGTTGCGCTTGGTGTCATGGTTGAACAAATCTCCAATGATCCTACCATCAAAAAAAGAATTCGCAATGACTTTCATAACATTCTATATAACACAAAGAAAAATTTGTCAAAATTCAACACTCGTTGTTCTAATTTCTATTTCAAAACTTTGAAAAAAACTCAAATTAAAAGTCAAAAATGAAGATCTCATTATTTCTAAGGCAGATAAAGGCAATTGCTTAGTCATTCTCAAAAAGACAGATTACATTTCCAAAAGTTGAGACATTCTTGGTGGATAGTAAATTTTCTCATTTACCTAATAACCCCTTTAATAGCTTTATAAGGAAAGTCACCAGGTTCATCAAACATTTGAAACAGTTTTTTGAAGAAAATAATGCTAGGAAAAATTTAATTTCTAGCAATCCTACAATACCTAGATTGTATGGCCTCCCTAAGATCCATAAAATAGATACACCAATTAGACCTGGGGACTTGTGGTAAGTTTCACTAACACACCTGTTTATTACCTAACTCAATTCACATATATGCTGATTAAGGATATTACTAAGTTTATACTTATTACTTAGTCCTACATATTCGGTAAGTAATTCCATTTATTTAATCAATAAACTAAAGGATTTACAACTTCCACATAATTACATTATGGTTTCTTTTGATGTATCTAACCTTTTTACTACAGTACAAAAAACAGAGGCAGTACAACTCGTTGGTGCCCTTCTTACTTCATGCAATGTCAATGATCAACAGAAAATTAATTTATTGTCGCCTCTAAACCTTTTTTGTCTCAAGACTTTTTTCAATTTAACAACAAATATTATAAACAACCTGATGGCCTGGCAATGGCAAGCAGATGTTTTTATGAACAATATGGGAAACAGTCATATAGTCACTCCCGTAAATCGAGAGATCCCTCATTGGTTCCGTTATGTGGATGACTGTCTTTGCTTTCTTGACTGCGATGCTCAAGGGGCCAACGCTCTTTTAGACAGGCTAAATATCATCCACCCGAACATCAAGTTTATAACCGAACTTGAAAACAATAAAAAACTTAATTTTCTGGACATTTCGTCCTTAGAACGTTGGACAGTCTTGAGTTTTCGATCTATAGGAAACCTACTCAAACGGACCATACTATATCTTACTTGTCCCACCACCCGTGGCAACATAAGATGGCAGCTTTTCATTGCTATGTCAATAAGTTACTTAATATACCTTTGTCTACTATCGAATACAACAAGGAAGTAAGTAACTTTAATAAAACAAATCGCTTTCAACAACCATTTTGATACTAGTCTTGTTGACAATTTAATCAATAAAACAAAAATTAAAAAACTTAGAAAAGAAATTTCCAAATCCATTCGCCATTTTGTCAGTAACTCTCATTTGTCTTTTAAAAACAGAAATCAATTACAAACCTTTTTAAATAACACGAAAGATAAAATAGATCCTCTCAAAAAGTGGTAATTATAAACTGTCATGCAATTCTTGCGAGTGCACCTACATCGGTGGGACATGTAGACCATTAAAGGTCCGTATTAATGAACATTTGAACAGAAATAACTCGGCTTTCGGAGAACATATGCGAAATCATAAACACAACTTCAGTTCTCATTCCGATTCAAAGATCATGCACAACATCTCATCAAAAAACTTCAATAGGTTAGATTTCATAGAGCACATCGAGATCCACAGCGAACTGCGTACAAATAACCATTGCCTCAACACTCAGGTCAATCCCAACAGGTCCTACATTACATTACACAGAAGGCTTCTCGACTGAATTCACTTTTGCCCATACATTTGGAGGTGAGGAAGATCGCTTGATCAAGCATTTTCAATTTCAAATAATTTCTCCAATTTTTACTACTTTATTTGTTTGAGTTGAGTTAGCCCAGGCTAAGGTCATATATCTTTCTCTTCTTTCTCTATCCTACTGAGTTGAGTTAGCTTAGGTTAATTTCATCTAGTTCCTTCCTTTTCTATCTTGTCAAGTTGAGTTAGCTAATGTCATCCCTAAAGTTAGTCCTCTATGAGTTGAGTTAACTCAGGCTAATGTCATCTCCCTTCTTTTCTTTTCTATCCGTCGAGTTGAGTTAGCTCAGCCTAATCTCATATCTTAAGTTAGTCCTCTATTTTCACTTGATTAAGTACTTTCTTCCTTCCAAAACACCTTTCAAGCCACCACTGAAGCAGTCAACTGAATTTTCAAGTATTCATTTGCAGATTGGATCACTCAATACATATTATGGCATTTGTATGGTCTCATCTAGCATAGTAGCAACTCTTTTTTGTACTTTAGGATAACTATAGACCATTACAGTAACTTTATTTAATTTTATCTCCCAACTTAACCCTTGTCATTTTTAAAACCCTTTAATTCAAAATTACCGCCGTTTTTTGGCGTATAAGCGTCATCAGTCTGCTTGTCAAGACTGTCAGCAGCGACACATTTGATGTGTCATCCAAAAGCGTGGGTCTGTTCCATGCTTTTATTTTAGTTTTGTTTTAGTTAAGGATTTTAATCTAAATTATGTAAACTATTTTCTCAAAAATGTGACGTAAGAAATTTCATTGTGACCATTGTCGATTTGTGTTGTTTGTTTGTCTCCATGGATATGCCCTTTTTCAAGTAAGTGAAAGAAGTCCACCATTTTCCTGTCAGAATAATCGGAAATACTGAGCAGCTACTTTTTGGGAAAACACTTCGTAGGCAAAACAATAGTCAAAACAGGCGGCGAAATATTGAAAAGGATAGCAAATATTTCACCTAATACCATCAAAATCAATAAAGGAGATGTGATAGCCACTTGCGAGCCAGTGCAGTGGGTAACTAATTGCGAAACGCGGTTAGAAGCAACACCCTTAACATCACCTATGGAAGTCCTAAGCCATTTCCAGAAGTCGTGACGTTATCTGTCTTCCGAAGAACTAAAGAAAGCTAGACAATTCATCAAAGAACAGAGCACAACCTTTGAAAGGAAAAATAGCAAAAATACTGGAAGAACGAATATCATCAAACAAAATCGACACTGGAGGTGCTCACCCCATATGGCAGCATCCTCGGAGGTTACCAGTGACAAAGCAGCAAGAGGTTACTACATTAGTGGACAAAATGCTTAAAGATGAAATTATTGAAATCATTAAGCCCATGGTTATCGCCTGTTGTCTTAGTCACCACCAAGGATGGGACTAACCTATTTGGAGTTGATGACAAACAAGTTTAAAACCGTTCAAAGCAAGCTGCAATCCTTCTTACTATCAAGTATTACGCTGAATAATTGTTATCATCTATATAAGCTATTTTTGTTTCCTTGAAACAAAAACAGTGCAAAAAAGAACTTTTTTATATTAATACAAAAAGTAATTTATGAATTAAAAATTAATACTAAAATTGCACCCGGAGTAGCCAAATTTCGAGCTCATTTCGGGGTTTGGGGATATCTCTCTTATAGATGGATGAGATTTGCATCGAGATTTGAATTATATAATCCGGGTCAAAATTCCCTTGCACGTAGATTCCAGTATGTGTGCTTAATATAATTGCAATCAACCCGACAACGCGGTCTTCTTGGCAAGGGTTCACAGCTTCTTGGGTTAAATCCTCATTACTTCTTACGGATCCAGTACAGTTTACGAAGCTAGCCAGCGCTGAGCAAATACTACCTGCATTCTGAATTATCTACGATCTTCGGCAGGTGCATAAGCCTGTTCGGTGGCAGTGTTTGCTGTAAAGAGCCCCGTTACGGACCTCATGTCAATTTTCTTCAAAGCTATAAGGTTTTCACGCTACCAGGAGATGGGTATCGTAAAATCTGCCTGTCCTGGAGTCGAACGTCATAGTTCCCTGGCCGATTTATTTATTGGGCTCGTAGGTCGACCTACCGCAAAATAAGTACTGATTCCTTATCGCCTCACGCGATCGGCTTCCTCTTGGCCGGGAGCCCACATAAGGCTGAGCCTCTTAACCTATCGCGCTTGTTTTTTTTTTGTTCAAAGTAAAAAATATCAATCGCGTATTCCAAATGCGATATCTACGAATAATGTTTTCCGAGGTCCATCTGAAGAAGTGAAAACTTTCTGCAGTTTCTATCGGAGTGTATACAAGAAGTCTTTCATTATAATCCATCGAACGAAGCCGACCATCTTGTATTTGAATGCATTTACTTATCTTAATCGTCCCATACCCAATACCGTGTAATTTTCCCAAAATATTTTAAGTAGTTTTGTACCGCTTTATTTTGCTAAAAATAAAAAATACTGTCTACTGAACAACATCGTTGGCAAATCCTGCCCCTAACCCAATTTATTTGTGATTCTCTTAATGATAGAAGCCGAGTAGATGTTATATATACTGACTTTCAAAAAGCTTTTGGTCAAATTGATCCCCACATCATGGTATACAAAATCCAGCACAGTTTTGGACTCTTTGACGCTCTTGCCATTAATACATCGTATTAAGGCATACTTTTAGAATCAGTTTAATGTAAAAAGTGGACAATAATAGTTTATAGACAATCTCGTCCTTGCGGCCCTTGTCTGTAACCCAAAGATCCCATTGGCGTGGGCTGAGTGACCCCATGCCAGAATTGGATAGCCACCGACTGGATGATTGCATGAAACGTCTGAAGGAGTGCAGCCCCGGGAACTAGTCTGGCTTGATTTCTTAATAAATATACAGATCCAGTCAGTCGGCCAGCTACATACTCAGCATGCTTTTCAAATTTTAAGCCAGGATCGAGATATATCCCCAGAAATTTCACCCCATCTGAGTTCCGGCCCTCAATTTCACGAAGACCAAATGTCATAGTGACTGTTTTTGCTTCATTCAGTGTAAGTTTATTCGCCACAAACAATTTATTCCCTCAGTCATCTCTTCAGTAGGTCTGTAAATGTTTTCATCTCCGGCTAAAGTGAAGTGTCATCTGCAAAAAGGAAGATTTTCCTGTTGGGGAGGCATTGTTTATACCACTGATTATATTAAAAAGAGCAGTGATCCCAATATTGAGCCCTGTGGTACTCTATGTTCAACAAATATCCGGTTTTCTGAGGTTTTTACATTGTACAGAGTCTTGTTGCCTACTTCTAAGGTAACTTTGAAGGAAACACACACTTCCCGCATCCACACCCTAATTTTATAGAATATCACAGCAGGCAGCACAGGAATACTGCCCCTCCTCAAAAGCATTCGCTATGGATCCTAGCAAGTCCAGCAGAGCAATAGTAGTGGAGTTTTTGAACCTGAAGCCAAACTGGCTTTCAGTGAAGAGTTCATTCCTTTCAAAATAGTTGTACATCTGTTCCTTCAATAGATATTCATAGATTTTAGACAAAACGGGAATTAAAGATATAGGGCAGTATTTATTGGTGTAATTTTTATCTATTTTTTTTTTGTAGATTGGAACTACTTTTGATTTTTTGTTTGGAAATACTCTTTCTTATGCTTATACTTTGCCGCGCGACAACGTCGCGTAGCCCCGGCACTCGTCTAGAAGGAACTGGCCGCAATGTTCGTCGAAACAGAGTATTCATTCATCTTTCACAGATTTTAGCATTGGAATATTCCTTTCATAGATATCCTTGTTGTGCTTGACTTTCATTGCATCCGTTGCATCCCTGACCTGTATAAAACGAACCTCCCCAAAACTAAAGCTGTGGTCCGTCACAGGACCACTCAAGTATTCCTCTGGGTTCCCTCCCCATTCCGGAATCGCTGCTAGGACCTCTCCTGCAATACTAGTAAAAATTCATTAAAATCCTCAGCTGAGAATGAAGCGAGTCTTCATTGTTCATTCTTTCACCTACACCCCTAAAAGGATTTACCACCTCCCAGGAAGTTCTTACAGCATTTCTTGGACTTAGAATATAATTTGAGTAAGCAGATTTTCTTGCTTCTTGAATTTTACGTTTATACTTTTTCCTATAAGTTTTAACTGTTTGGTTGAGTTCGGCTGAGGGCCTCACCTTATTTAATTCGTGTAAAAAATTTAATCTTTCCCTCATGTTTTTATGTCTTGATTAAACCAGGCTGTATTCTTAAAATTGTTAGTTCGATTGAAATGAATTATTTATTACAGTTTTAAGTACGGTCTTTGCACCTGCTATGTGCGGTACAACTGAGGTTGAGTGCTGTCAAACAACTCTAAATACACAATAATAAAAGAAATAAATACAAATAATGGCTGACAAAATTTGTTTATTTGACGTTTCAGACATCTAGTTCTACTTTTTTCAACGTTTATTACACTTTTTTTTAGTTGCATAATTCCACCAATTAATTAGATAGTCGATGCAAAAACTTCTGTAATTTGGGCACTCAGTAAAAGTACATCGCTGAAAGAAAAGGAGATAGAAAAACTCCTGCAATTTAATGATCTATGTTTCGGCTCCCATCTGGAATTTGCTTAAATGAAACTAGTGACGAAAGAATAACTGAAGTAGTTTGCAAAACCCCTACTGCCTGAAAGCTATTTCATTGCACTATACACTACCTAGTAAATTACTTTACAGGCTAACAAGGAAACACTTTGGAAGTTACCAAAATCAATCCTTGCAGACGATAGGTGAGGCCAGGTAGCAAATACAGTCAACGACAGGGTTATCCAATGAAAATGCATATGGAACAGCATATTTTTAAGGCTGTCAAAAAAGATTAAAGTGGCTGTACAAATACACGCAAAAATTGTCATGGAAAAACGGAAAACATTGCGAATTAATTCACCTCGAATTTATAATACGTAAATACACCCAATTTATGGCACCTGCTAATGTATTTTACCTTTTAAAACTTACTGTGGATATGAAATGAATATGAAAAATGAATTTGTATATTTATTTTATGAAAATAGGTACAATAGCTATGACTCATGCATACTTTCACTAATGTCCAAGCCGTACAATGTCGCATATAGATTTGTCTTCTGACACTTGTCAGAACTACCCCACATATCAGCAGCATGCAATCAATGTCTTACGATTTCATGCTATTTACATTGGTGGAAGGTAGTAATAGTAGCAGCAAACCTATATCTATGCATGTAGATTTTGACATCTCTCGGCATGTTACAACTGGCGCCCAAGTAAGGACGTTGCAACCACTGACTGAGATGAAAATTTAACACGGAATCAGAAATTACCAACTAATTCTGGCCTGGATTGCTGATGAATACATTTTGCGCATCGCTAGCAAAAGTTTCAAAGAACTTTTGTATATTTGAAAAACGTTACCAATTAGATAGCGCACTCTCGACACCCGTGAGCGAATCCTGTTGGGTTATGATGTTATAACCCAACAGGAATTACTCACGGATGTCTCAATTTTGACATAAAAATGTGTTCAGTGCCATTTAATTTCGTTCCCTACTAGGCAAATAGCAACTTTAAATTATCTGAATTACAACTTAAAAGCAGCATTCAGTTCAAATCCACCAAAATGTACCTTTCAGTGACTATAAAACGTTATCCAGCTAATTGCCAGTTATATTATTCAACTGCATTTGCCATGGTTGATAGTAGTAAATTAGCCTACCCTAAGCATAACGCGTAACCCATCCAAAAGCAACAATGAGCAAGCAGCATAAGTGCAAGTATATTCAACACCAAAAAGCCCCCGATGTCAGCCAATTACCCTAGATACAATATGTGTGCTAATGTCGCACCTGTTGAGACGAAGACGACGAATGCGAGGAGCCAGGACGGTCATAGAGGGGATAGGGCAGCGGCCGCGGGGGAGCTGACCTGCCTCCGGCGTCGGCAATCTGCCGTAGCAGGCCATTGTTGGAGTAGGCAGTCGCTGCAGGGTGTCTACAAAAGTAACTATAGTTGAAATATTCAGCGATAACCACCACAAAAAATTGAGAATTGGTGCACTCTTAATAATTTATCGTTAGTTTTAAATGAAACTACGAACAATGTTTAAGAATACATCAGAACTATACTAAGCCGGCGCGGCGCTTTAAAAGGTAGGCTAAAAATTTTAGGGGCGATTTCTTAACCAAATTGCAGAACAAATGAAACGGGGCAGGCACAATATTTTAAAGACCAAATAACATATCGGGATGTGGTATTTGAAGACTGTTCGCAAAAATTGCTTAAAACATGTCTTTATAGGCAAATTCTTAAATTGAACTTTCAGCTGGTTTATAGAGGCTGTTTATCAAATTAAACCTTTGTTAGCCATTTTGAAATGACATATAAACGATTGGCCATTACTTTTTCTTTTTACCTCATCGTCACCTTTGGAGAAAAGTCAAATCCTTCTCTGGCTTTAAACCAGTGGCGACTCGTCAGAGGAGACGCAGGAGGCTCAGCCTCCCCCATAATTCATTAAGAATTTGTATTTTTTATTTCAAAACATATTTACAATTATTTATCAAAATATTTATTATATCCGCTGCCAATTGCTACTCTACCGTTTCTAATTATCTTCACACGGCACCGTAGACATCACACATTTCTTTTCTTTGAAAAGCAATTGCAGTTTTGTAGCATTCTTGTTTCATCTGTTATGAAAGAAAGAGAGCTATAGAAAAAAAAATAGACGTAGCAACGTTGTCGAAGCTCCAGCTAATTCAGGTCTGATGAGTCAACTGAATGTTCCTAGAATAGAATTGAAGGGGGTTGGCGCGGGTACTCGCCTGTCACTGCAACCCCTATGCAGGTTTATTGTAGCTCTCCGAAACAAGCTTAGAGAACCTCATCCCGTCTGGTCTTCCTAATCAGACTACACAAATGGAGTAACGGCTCCTCCATGTACCTTGCGGGTCCTGATTTTGGTCTCTCCTAGCGTTGCATACCTGAGCCTGCAGAGAGCCTCACACTTGCACTACACGTGTTTTGGAGTTTCCTCCTCCTCGTGACAGAACCGGCAACGGTTATTATCTGCCAGGCCGATCTTTTCCATGTGTCTGTTAATTCTACAGTGCCCCGTCAGCTGACCCACTAATTTTCTTAACGTCTTGCAACTCCTCTTAAGTAGATCTGCCGTGAATTTTGGGGAGCCGTGTTTTATCAACTGTTTGGCCTGTAGTTGCCACGGTGTTTTTAACCACCAGTTTAGAGATTATTTATCTATCCAGCTTTTAACTGCTGTTTTGATGACTCTTCCTGCTATCCCGCAGTAAGGCTCAGGTCCCAACGTAATCTTACTTATTTTGCAAGTTTGTCTGCTTCTTCGTTGCCTTGATGGCCTTCATATCCCGGAACCTCGCAATGGTGAGCTTATTGTTACGACCGACCTCTTCAAGGGCACGTATGCAATCTTTAACTAGTCTAGATCTGACCTTGTGTGAACTAACTACTTTTAAGGCGGCCTGACGAAGTATATGACTACCCTCTTTTTTCTAGTGTTCAATTGCTCTATCTCCATGGCGCAGTGTTGAATTGTCGTGACCTCTGCTTGGAACACTGTGGCTTGACTGCCCATATTTATGGAGATATTTGACCTTGGTTCGTGGACCCCGACTATACTGGTCTTACAGCCGTCGGTATATCATGCTTGGTATGCTTTTATAGGAGGCCCCCCTCCCATTCTTCTCTGCCTACAATTGTTACTGAGAAGGGTTTACCAAACCCATAGGAGGGGGATATTTCATCTAATGGCATTTCGAAGAGATACTTGATATCCTCGCTGTCCTTTAGTTTCCAGCTTGTGAGCCTTTCCCATTCAATGATGGGCTTGTTGCCTTGCTTGAGCCGGTATTGTACCATTCTTACGCTCCCCTGTATGAGGATATGTAATGGAGGTAGATTTAGCAGGACTTTCAAGACTGGAATTCCCATATTGCCCACTTAATTTTTTCAAATGTTACAATCTCGTAGGCCCTTTTCCAATCTGTTTTTTCTGGCCTTGTATGCCTTGCTGTTGGTTCTGGCCTGCTCTGGTTGTTTATGACTGTGGACCCTGGGAAATGTGTGTCCGTCAGTAGTTCCAGAGTTTTTTTTTGTGGAGCTGGTAAACGAGCCATCTGGTTTCTTTAGATGTCCAGCTTCACCGCTCTACCTTCGACGGCCAGAACTTTGTACACTCTTGGGCACTCCTTTGTTCCGGCTATCTTTTCGCAGAACTCCTGATACGAGTTTCTTTTGGCCCTGCGAATTGCTTTATTGTACTGCGTTAATTTTTCTCTATATGTATTCCAGTTTTGGTTCGTTCTGGCCCTGTTCCTAATGTTGCACGATTAAAAATAAAAGTTATGATATATTTCACTGACTTTGTGTCGATTTTATTCAATAGTCATCGCTTGTCAGATTTTCGATCCGATGCTCCGTTGATATCGGCAAAAAACGATTTTTTTTTCAAAAAATTTCCCAAAAGAATCGTACGCTTTCCAATTTTAGGGGTGAAACTCAACACTATCAAAACGATTCAGTGATATATCAATTCTAACGGTCTTCAGACCCTCATTTTGAAATCTTAATTAAAAACTTTTTTTCCAGAGAATTTGGCAAGCTGTAATATCAACGGGGATAATACTCGGAGGGTCATAATCAGGGTTAACTTCCTATTAAAAATGTTGGGAGTAACTGTCACTCCTGCTTAGGGGTTGAAGTTGAAGGGTTGAAAATACAACAAAAAAATGTCCCTCAAAAATCAATAATCGACAGGTCCGAGCGTTTTTCCAGATTTTCATTTAATATACTGGAAATCGAGATACAGTTTTTGTTGGTCCACCCTGCATAAAAGTTCTCTGTGTGTTGATATTTTAATTTTAAGGTCATCGTTTCCTAATACATTTCGCTTAAAAACTGATGACATGATTATTTCGCGAAACTTATTTAAGTCAAACTATTAAAAATGAAAAGAATTAAAAAATAAATGCCACCAAAAAAATAGCGCGAGATCAAAATTATCCAATAAATTCGTAGGTTTTCGGAAAAAAATAATTTAATAAAATTGTAGTGGTGTCATAAAACACGCTGTATAGAATAGCTGAAAGCTCAATTTAATAATCTGGGTACAAAAGTCTGTTCTAAACAAGTTTCGTTAGCAGACTGCGAAAACCGCATTCCAATATCTTACTTGGTGTTTAAAATATCTTACTTAAAAGTTTTCCTAAAATTGCTTGTCCCATTTGTAGCATACCGCAGTTTATTCTTAAGAAACAAAGTTTATATAAACATATACCTTTAAACGATTTGGTGTTAAAACACAGTAATTTAAAATTATTTTCTGCCAAAATCCCGAAATCGCTTGCAACGAATAAAATGGTGATATTAATGGTCAATTTTCAGCATCAAGAACTTTAAAGTAAAGTTGGCGATCTTAAAATTCCATAAAAATTCGAAATGCATACTTAGTTGGCTTTAAAGTATACCTTTAGTAAATATCTTCATTTTTCGGGTGCAACAACGAGGTGCTCACATTCGTAACAAAAAAGCCCTGTATGCAAAGACGAAATGACAACGTGTAGTTTTTTTTATCATTTCAGATATGTACCAACTTTCTCTATACCTATTCATACCGGTACCGGTTCGCTTTTATCGTGATTCATGAGAAAGGCGAAATCAATTTGAAGAAAATATGTTTATTTCATTATGAATAAAATCAAAGAGCTTATATATTTTCACCAAACGCCAAATAAAAGATTTTTTGTCGTTGTGTAGAAAATTTGTATTTGCAAAATAATTAAATAAGCATTTTGTTTTTTTAATAATATGTTGACCAAATTGCGGCTGCTTTGAATTTGTTTCTATTAAATTAGACCGTTGCGTTCCTTGTATTATTATTAATACTATTAATGCCAAATTATATTACCGGTAACCGTATTTTAAAACTTGGTAATAATGTATTAACAAAGAATATTCTACTAAGATAAGAAGACCTATCCTTATGGACGCACGTGAAACGGCTCGGAGACATCAATGCGCTCACAATATTTTACTTCGCGGCGGTAACGCTCGAACGATTCGTGCAATTCATGCGCCACGTTGCCAATATTACTTTATAGATACTGGATAATGAGTGAGAATGGTGAAATATTTAAAACTGCAGCGCGTGACCGTCGATTTATCATTAAACTTCTATCATAGAATAAATGAATATAGCTACAAACTGCAACTTGTATACATTAAAGTTTAATACATTTTTTAAGGTATAATAAACAACTAGGTATTTTTTCTTTTTAGCTATTACCTAATTACAAGAACCCATATGATTAATTGACAAAATAGAAATAATATCTACAACAGAATAAATTAAAATATTCGGCTGAGGTCACAAGAGATCTTAAAAGTATTATTTAAAAAAATGCCATATATTTTAATAAGACTTCGTATTTTTAATCCTAATCTACTCTACTCAAAACGATTTCTATTAACCGAGTCCAAATACTGTCATCTACAAGAACTAAAACCATCGGTTGAAAAAGAGCACGACAATTTTTACGACAATCTCGTACAAGACCAATAAACCGTCGAATATTCAGAAGGCAAAAAAAAACAAAAGTTATGGAGAATATTTCTATGTTTTAAACATTAAAACAACTTGTTCCTTTTTTACAACATATAAGTAGTCTTGTTTTTAGGTTTTTTTGTCTTAAGACTATTATTAGTAATAATAAAAACGAATTTGCAATATATTAATACTTTCTATATGCTGAAAATCTGAAAATAATTAATTGTTTCAGTCATGTTTTAATAGGGTATTACTTTAAACATAATTAAGGACATAATTGGTTCAGAGTTTTAAAAACAGAAATATAGAATGTTGGTTCAGGCTAACTCTAGGCTTTTTTATTGTTTCCTGTAAAATTTACATAGGAGATATTATTGAACCAATGACGGTAAGGACATATGTACAGGGTGTCCATTAAGTTCGGGACAAACTCTCGGGAGCTTATAGGGGATGTCAAAATAAGTCTTGATCGTCGGTTAAGAGAAGCAGGTAAAATGAAAAAAACAGGTAAAATAAAAAAAAAATTATTGAAATGAATATCATTTATTTAGGGAGCCTTTTACCCCGACGTGGTGGAGAGGGTACCCAAAGAAACGCAAGAATTCCGTATTTTGGAACAAATTGAGGAGAATCCGTCTAACAGTATTCGCAAGTTAGTGCGCCAATATTTCACTGCTGTTTTTGGCCAACAATGGATTGGTCGTGGAGAACCTTCTTTTCCGTGGCCAGCTAGATCCCCAGAGCTCAATCCATTGGACTTCTTTTTCTGGGTTTATTTAAAGGAATTAGTTTATTCAATGCCAGTTAATACCAGAGAAGATTTGGTTCTAAGGATTAGGCAGTATTGTGGACAAATTCGAAACAATCCTGGTACGTTGTTTGCAGGACAACGAGAAAACCTGCGTAGAATAAGAAAGTGTATTCAAGTTCAAGGAGGGCATATTGAACATCTGCTTAAGTAACATCTTACTCTCAACTGTTATCAAAGACAATACTACTACGGAAAGATGGCTTATTCCGTGTTAAATTTTTGATACCCTCGATGGATCCCGGCTCCAATGCGCCAGGATCCAATCGGCCACAGTCGGCAGAAATTTCCGATATCAACCCGAAGTGTGAACAGCGTTGCCAGTTGCCGCATCTCAACGACGTGATGCAACGACCGGCCGGTCCACGGCCACGGAGATGAATCGTTAATCTCGTCAAACGCTGTTGCTAAGCGTGTACTTTGCGGTAAACGCTTTAAAAATGTCAGGCAATTTATGCCAATATTTTAATTGTAGAGCAAGCAGAAGGGAAAATAAATTAAAGTTATTTAAATTTCCCTACAAAAACACTGAAGTATGTGATCGATGGATTATCAACTGTGGTGAGTATACATTATTATTTTTAATTAGAATACCTACAAAAAATGTACAAATAACATGAAACAAGCGGTGTCTTAGGAGCAGAGCCGGATTAAAGACATGTTGTAGGATAAATAAAATTAAATTAATGCATTTTTTTAAATACAAATTTGTGAGTCGCCTTACAAATTTGTAGTACCGTCCGTTTAAGAATGCCAAAGAAAAATAAAACCATAAAAAGTTAGTTTTCTTACCTAGGTAACCTGAGAAATCATCATTATTTACACCATTCCACTAATGACAATTACTATTTCTCCCTCTAGGTAAATAATGATAATAAAAAATACATGACATTTCCTTTTAATTTCATTTTGTCATTTTGACAAACTCCCAAGCTACTTATAATTTTAAAATGTTTGGAAAACGATTAAAATTAAAATGGAATTAAATTAAAAATATGGTAACGATATATTACCATGTTAGTAGTACAACAAATTCTATATTGCATTCATTCCTACGAGCTTCAGGATATAAAAATGCTCGGTAGATAATAGGTTACCTCCCAACCTAGGTATACAGGGTGTCTTAAATAGCGTGTGCCACTATTGCTATCTCTGAAACGGTAAGTCCTACGAGGTCGATTAAATTAGAGAAATGTTGCCTTTTTTGATGCGCAATCAGGATCCGGTTACAATGTCATCAAATTCCTGTTAGTTTCTAAGATACAGGGTGATTTATGAAAAATGACTAAAAATATTTCGCCAATTATTACAAAAACTATTCATTTTTCAGACACAGTTTGAACACAAAACTTTTATATTTTTTTCCGCTCTACAACATGGTACCTTCAAATTTCACCTATGGGCGGCGTTTCGTGTTCGGGCCACCACCATCAACTTAATTTTCTGAAATCGAACCTGTATTTTTTATTTCAGATTTTAAGAGCTTCTGATGTCCCAAAACTAATGACGTATTACACCTATTCAACAAATTCACATTATTGGCACTTTCCATAAGAACATAATGTGTTAGAGAGAGACAAAGAAGAGAATTTTGGTAGGAATTAAATAAAAAGTGGAAAAGGTATATTTTCGAACAAGTAGGATACGTTATTAGTTTTGGGACATCAGAAGCTCTTAAAATCTGTAATAAAAATCCAGGTCCGTATTTAACAAAATTAAGTTGATGGTGGTGGCCCGAACACGAAACGCCGTAGGTGAAATTTGAAGACACCATATTGTAGAGCGGAAAAAACTATAAAACTTTGTAATTAGTCGAGATGATTGTTGCGAAATGCAGTACCTAAGCAATACTTCGACAAAATATTAAGGCAATTTGACAATTATTCTGTTTTGTTTTCTAGGCAACGTCACACTTTTGGGCTTAACTCCTGATTCACTTAAAACAAAACATTTATGTGAAAAACATTTTTGTGATCAAGATTATAGAACTGAAAAAAAACATTTCTTAAAATTAAATGCAGTCCCTAAAAAGTATTGCGAAGATAATGACGATGATGAAAACTGTTTTAAGGTTCAGACTCCTACGAAGACCTATTCTTCAAAAAAACATAATCTTTTATTTGAGAGTCCTACAGTCTCTAGAAAAAAACTGCGTTTTAATGAAGACCTCGAAAAAAAACAATCTCAATTACTTGATGACATCATGGATCTTCCCGCTGAACAAATGACGCCACGAAAAAATAAACTTAAAAAACATATTCGCTTTCAAACCTCAAAACTTAATAGATATAA
>MU184201.1:93972-109540 GCA_016904865.1 Pissodes strobi
AAACAAAAATAAAGAGTAAAACTCGATCGAAACTATTTCTTCCTGGTCAAAATTAACCGTTTTAACTGATTCATGGCACTCTAGATTTGAAATTAAAAATTGAAAACTTTAGGATAAATGCCAAAAAGTGACAAATGGGGTGTCATTGTACTCGCATTGTGATTTTCTATTGAAATAAGTAAAAATATACCAGGTGTTCCGTTTAATATAAAAAAGTAAAGGTCTCTTCCGGTCAAACTTGAAGTGAGAGAGAAAACAATTAAATACGTCAGAAAACACTTATTTATGTATTATATCTCTACACACCAAATTTCACTTGTTTATCTCTAAAAACAAAAAAGTTATAGGGATGAGCCACTTTTGAGAAACACCCGGTATATATTTTTTTCTTCAAACGTCAGTAAATCCGTCATTACTCGACTGTGTAGGCGGCCGTGAAGTTTCATTTTTCCTCCGCCGGAGCTTTACTTTTCACTTTTCCGCCGGCGGAGGTAAAAGTGTTACCATATCAACATAGATACAAACAAACAACAAAGCATTAGAATTAAAACGCAATCGGAGACGCAATTTTAAAAAAATTATTATTGTTGACAGTGTCCACTGACAGCTTTATGTTACATTACTATAGCAACGACCTGTGCCTATTCACCGACACCGGTCTCAGCCGCCTTGCAAACCAACTTATCTTTGATAATAATTATTATTATTACTATTAAAAAGAGATATTTTTGCATTAATTTGTCGACATTTGAAGAAAAAACAGCATATTTTATGTGGAGGAAAAGTTACTTTTCATGGCTTGCTCTCTATTACCAGCCTCACTCCGTTCGGCTGTTAAACACGAGCGCGCCATGAAAAGTATCACTTTTCCTCCATATAAAATAATATACTATTATTTTAGTTGATGAGCCTAAAAATTCTCCTTTCAACTATCTATCACAAGTTTACGCTCTTATAGAGGGAATAACATACTTGAAAAGATGAGTTCACACTAGAAATTCAAACAGAAAGTAATAGAGATCTGAAATTTTGCACACATAATCATTGCATAAATAATGACGGTAGCTATTCTACATTTGCCAAATTTAAAATTTGTTATTTTATTTTCCAAAATTTATAAATTAGAGAAATAAACGACACGGTTCCCCATATAAAACTAATGCCAGGTTGTGCGTGCATATCTGTTAAAGTGTGGCCTTCCCTCTCACAAATAATTGTTTAATAAGTTAACAAAAGAAGCAACAGAAAAGTTCAATTTGCACTATTACTATCGTTTATTTTTACTCATAAAGTGTAAATTATGTCATCTTGAATTTAAAATTTATTTTATATTTAATAGGATCTTTGTTCTTTATTTCAAAATACGTAGTTTGTGTTTGTGTAGGTCTTTAATATTATTGCTTGTTATTTTATTATTTTGAGGTCTTTAAAAAATTTATTAGATTTCAATTTGAAAACATTCCACCCTCAAAATTTCCACCCTTCGGCAAAATATGAGGAAATGAAAAAACACGTCAACTTTAATTTCACTTATAATAAATACCCACCACCATAACGTAGGTAATTGTTATTTTGTACTATTAATATTATTTTTTATCCGATCGGACGAAAAACTATACCTTTCAGATATGTTTACTCATCGCAAAAGTCATGATTCCAGTATATTGTGTTCGTTGCTTGGCCAACATGCAATAACTGTACGTACAACATTTCCGTCCTAGGCCGGGAATATAAAATTTCTGTCATATTTAAACACCTTGTTTGTCAGATCTGACGTTTATCAAAAGCAAAATTTAGATGTGGTTTCCCTAGTTACGTAATAAACTCCAAGCTCGCTCGATTCAAAACTTGATATTATGTTGAGTTTAAGTTTAAAACACCATTTTTATTTAGAGTAATACTTGGCTCTATTTTTATAATTACGTATTCTAATTAATTCCGATCGGATAAAAAATAGTATGTGCAACTCGTAGGAAAAGCACATTCCTGTACTCCTGTGTTGCTGGCCTCGGCTGCGCCTCGTCCAGCAATTACCACAATCGTCCAGGAATGTTTTGCTTTTCCTCCTAGTTACACAATATACTATTGTATAAAGCTATAGGTGTAGATATCAGCAAATACAATACTACTAGTATTGTCTTTGGTATCAGTAAATATACTAAACTTTTTCTCTCTTATTAAATTTTTTAACTAAATTGTTTTGTCTATAATTTAAATTACCTATTCAGAGAATTAAAATTAGTATATTTAGAAGTATTTTATTTAAAATTTGTAAGGCATGAAGCAGGTATGTAAATACATATTAAGTAGGTATGTATTTTATATTAAATTCCCGAAAGCGTTATCCTAACGTAAAGTAACAAAATAATATAATAAAGGAGATATGGGATTTTACATAGGGGTTTAATTTTTTTCGGTCAAATAATGCAGAACGGGCACGAGCCATATCTGATAAAATACTACTTCAAATTAAAAAAAGCCAATTTTATTTTATAAACTATAATTACTAATTTTATAAGTTGTAATTAATATTACGCAGACGGCGCGTGGCGCGCCGTAGTCTGGGGCATGCAAACGCCACGCCGGACGCGATGCGAGAATATTCTTTATTCAACCTTGTTAAATGACTGCATCCAAAATACTATCGAAGACAACGAAAACAAGCAATATTGGCAACGCCGCGCCCCGTTTTGCTCGCGGTACGAGGGTTACCGCACGAAATATTCATACTTACGAGAGCATTCATGTCTCCAGGCCGATTTAGGGTTTCCCATTTAAATAAGCTATCTTTCCGTAGTAGTATTGTCTTTGCTGTTACCAAACAGAACCTACTACTTCTTATGCAAAGCATTTTTTTTTATTACTGCAAAAATTTGATACTAATTTTCGCTTGTCTCTCAATTCTTTTAAATGTTTTTCGATCGGGTAAATCTCACGCTGAATGTTTCAGAATAAATTCTCCTTTCCTCCAATGAATTACAGAAAATTTGTAAAGAACAAATGACTTCAAATAATTTTTAAAATTCGTACTTGATTAGAACTTATAGGCTTCTCAGTTAGTAGTTGTCAATTTTACTTTCCTTATGTTAATTTAATATTATAATTTAGGTTTTTTCACTAATTAATGATATTTGAAATAAATAATTTATTTATCAGATCATTGCCCTTTTTTTTACAATGATCGCTTATTGAACAAATTTTTTCGAAAACGAATGAAGAGTACCTTTTTTTAGTAAAATCGTGGGAGTATCTGAAAATCATATTTTCGTCGCAATTGAATGACACCTGTCACAAATTTCGCCCGTTTTGTGTGAGAGCCAGTCCGGTTCTGACTTCCTTAAAACGTTAAAGAGCACATTGTAATGTCGATTTAAGGATAATAATCCCCTTAAGAAAATCCCAAAATTTTATTGAATTATACAGTGGTTTAAAAGTTAAAATCAAGAATGTAAATTGTCGAGTATACCTTTGCGACCCTGTATCTCCGTTAGGAGGCGCTGTAGGGAAAAGAGTTATATGAAACACTAGACTTATTTTGACATCCCCTATAAGCTCCCGAGAGTTTGCTCTGAACTTACCGGACACTCTGTATAATACAATAAAGCATAAATCATAATTCTAATGCAAACAAAATAAGCTTGATATTTATTTTCTTATTAATAACATTTATTTCTATTCTCTGTTTAAAACTGAAATAAACTTAAAGCGATCCATTTTATTATTAACTAAAAACTAAAAAGAGTATTTGTAAATAAATTAATAATTCCGGGTAGCTGTACAGATTTATTAAAAACTAAATGAGAAACAAATATAAATTTAATGTTTTTGTGTAAGTATGTATATACAGGGTTACAACTTTTTAATTGCC
This sequence comes from Pissodes strobi, assembly GCA_016904865.1. Classification (NCBI taxonomy): domain Eukaryota; kingdom Metazoa; phylum Arthropoda; class Insecta; order Coleoptera; family Curculionidae; genus Pissodes; species Pissodes strobi. The sequence goes on from MU184201.1 coordinate 97,841, forward strand.
CATGTACAAGTATCGTTCTTATTTTGAAAATAGAGAAATGGTTAACGTGTCGAAAATGTGCAGATTTTTCCGGATAGTTTTGAAGATTTTCGAATAAACCCGATTTTATTCCATTTCGTTTTTCAGTTGTATTTAATTTGTTTTTCAAAATTTTGACACAACATGTGTAGTCCGACAAAAAAGGGATGAGGGGAATCGATAGGCGCCGCCAGTTTCGACGTACCTCTAAAAACGTGTGCTGAGTGATATTGCCAATTTTTTCTTAGGGGCGCGATATTTGACTTTCGCCTTGTTAAATGAAGAAGGAAATTCTCTTTACGACGGTCTATAATTTACTCGGTGTCCATAAAAAAAAACAAGAATTGATCATAAGTCTAATTTTTAATAAAAAATCAAGTAGCTATTTCAAACATTTACATTTTTTTCTTTAAATTATCTTAAAATTTCTCATCTTTAAAACTTTTCAACACATCACCTTTATATACAGGGTGGCCAACTAAGAATGCGAGGTACTGTATCTGGGAAACTATCCATTGTAGACTTGCGGCAAAAAATGTAATTACTAAAACGGTCAAGAGAAAAACCTGGAAAATATTTTCAAGTTTCTAAAATGGCCCCCTAGGGGGCGTAACTGCAATCTTGAATTCTTCAATGTAAAAAAGTGATGTTTCTGTGAATTCCGCTATATTAACCTAATAAAAAAATTCCACATATTTGAAGTTGAGGATAATGTAAAACTTTTTTGTTTAATGCTTTTTGCTGTATCTCTAAAAATAAAGTGGTGGGGGTAGTCAAAGTTTTTTTTTAAATAACACCCTGTATCTGCGAAACGGCTAAGCCGATTTTAACAAACTCGGGTTAATTCAAAGGAGCTATTCTTGGGCTACAATTGTTGTATTATTTAAAGTTTCGTTAGTGGCACATGTCGCCGCTAGAGGGGTATTTTCGACATTCCGACAGAAATCGTTGATTTTCTCAAAAAAATTAAATGCATTGATATGATTTTTTTCCCATAAAAAAGTAGCTAAATAATGGCTAAACAAGCTCGCGAAAACCGCATCTCGATATCTTGTTCCTAACCCAAAATATAGGCAAAAAAATTTATTACTTACGAAAAACCCTTAATTTTTTTTTTACGATATTTATCTCGAATTTTCTCTTTAATAAAAGTTGTGGCCCTGAAAAGGACCGATTTAATCTTAGTGCCCCCCGCAAATGCTCGAAATGCTGACCATCACGCTCTATACATTGCTGAAGCCTTTCATGGGTAGACAAAACTGCAGTTTCAATTTCGGCTCTCGGCATGGTTCGTATTGCAGTACGAATTCGGTTTTTCAAATCTTCTCTGGTCGTCGGTTGAGTCTGGACCACGCGAACACGATGTCCTTTAACCGCCTCCATAAATAAAAATCCAGACAAGTTAAGTCTGGTGATCGCGGAGGCCATGGAAACAGACTTCCTCTTCCAATCCACCGCTGTTGAAATACTGCATCGCACATTAATAGCAAAATGTAATGGGCAACCATCCAACTGCAAAAACAAGTTTTGCCTCGTTTCCTGAGGCATATCTTCCAACAACAACGGTAATTGCTTGGCCAAATATTCAAGAAAGACATTGCCATTTAGGGGTTGCTCGAAAAAATATGGCCCAATAATTTTGCCTTCCAGTACGCCACACCACACATTTAAACTCCAACGTCCTAGGTGCTGAACTTCACGCATCCAATGCGGATTTTCTGCAGACCAATAGGGCATATTGTGCAGATTGACTCTCCCATCACTATTAAAAGTGGCTTCATCGGTCCAAAGAATTTGAAATAAAAATTCTCTATTTTCGTGTATCATACCTAACATCCAATGGCAATAGTCCAACCTGCGATCAAAATCTTCCTCAGTCAAAGCCTGATGTAGAACTACATGATATGGGTGCATTCTAAAAGTAATTAAAAAAAAAGTTTCAACAAATACCTATATTGTGATAGCCATTAGAACTTATCTATGATCCTTCAAGATATTTTGAACCGTTGTTCGTGCTATGTTCAACTCAAGCGATAACGCTCTTGTGCTAACATAAGGATTTCCTTCAATATACCCCAGTACCTACGTAGTTGATATTTTCTTGTGTTCTTCCAATTTTTTGCCGTTGAAACGCAGGCCGAAAACTACCATTGGCTCGTAAGCTCGCCACTAATCGGGGAAAAACGTCGATTTGAATAACGCGCCGCGTAAACTCTTTCAAAATAAACCGCAAGCATATCAACAGCTTCATCATTCGTGAAACGCATTTTGTAAACACAAAAATTGCTCAAAATAAAGCGAAACTATTGACAACTATTGACAATTTGAGGAAGAATTATTTATATTTTCATTTGTTTTCTTTCCATGGCCTGCTTGTATTAATTGTCTACCCATGAGAGGCTTCAGCAATGCATAGAGCGTGATGGTCAGCATTTCGAGCATTTGCGGGGACACTAAGAACCTTCCTTTTTTAAATCGGTCCTTTTCAGGGCCACAACTTTTATAAAAGAGAAAATTCGAGATAAATAGAGTAAGAAAAAAAAATTAAGGGATTTTCGTAAGTAATACATTTTTTTGCCTATATTTTGGGTTAGGAACAAGATATCGAGATGCGGTTTTCGCGAGCTTGTTTAGCCATTATTTAGCTGCTTTTTCATGAAAAAAAATCATATCAATGCATTTAATTTTTTTGAGAAAATTAACCATTTCTGTCGGAATGTTGAAAATAGCCCTCTAGCGGCGACATGTGAAACTAACGAAACTTTAAATAATACAACATTTGTAGCCCAAGAATAGCTCCCTTGAACTAACCCAAGTTTGTTAAAATTGGCTTAGCCGTTTCGCAGATACAGGGTGTTATTTAAAAAAAAAAACTTTGAATACCCTCCACTACTTTATTTTTAGAGATACAGCAAAAAGCATTAAAGAAAAAAGTTTTACATTATTCTCAACTTCAAATATGTGGAATTTTTTTATTAGGTTAATATAGCGGAATTCACAGAAACATCACTTTTTTAGATTCAAGATTGCAGTTACGCCCCCTAGTGGTCATTTTAGAAACTTGAAAATATTTTCCAGGTTTTTCTCTTGATCGTTTTAGTAATTACATTTTTTTGCCGCAGATCTCTACGATGTATAGTTTCCCAGATACAGTACCTCGCATTCTTAGTTGGCCACCCTGTACATATACAGTATGTCCACGGATAGAGGTCCCAAGAGGACAAATGGACTAAAAATTTCATTTTTCGACAAAAAGTCACTCTTCATAAAAAGTTCTGCTTGTTTTGAAAAGTCTATTGCCATACTTTGAATTTGAAAATATTCTACGGGGGGGTCGAAAAACAAGAAAACGTGAAATACTATCAAGAATTAACTACCCTTATTTTTTGTTTTGGACCAAAGAGGCAAATAAAAATGTCATTTTAAATTCTATTCAAAGACTAATTTTAAAAATTCAACTCAGAATTCAAAATATATCAAGATAAAGTATCCGTCTTTTAAAGTTAAGCAAATATTTTATTAAAAAAAGTGGTTTATGTCAAGAAAACCTTAGATAAAACAGAGAAACTTAACTATAACAAATTGAGTGTAAAAAATTATTGCATTCATTCAAAAACACCTCCCACGTACTCGACGCATTAATCATAATTATATTTATTCATGAATATACAAAGTATTTCAGGACAAGGATTTTAATTTCATTCAAAGACACACAAGTTTAAACACACCTTACATTTTCAAGAACAGCAGAGATACATTTAATTAAAAACTCAACACCTAACCAAAAATTCGACACACTAAAATTAAAACGTGACATTTACTTAGATATGATTTGAGAGGGACATGTTAAATTGAATCTGAGAAATCTGACTCACTCGTGACACATATTAAAAAACCATTTATATTGTAGAAAGCTTTTTTAATGAGGTAGTTTTTAATTTTGGACTTAAAAAGTGTTTCTGGCAATTCTCGACGTAACAAAGTATAAATTAGAAATTAAATTTAAAAGTTAATAGAAAAATCAAATGAGAATACTGAGTTGAAATTTTACAATTGATCTTGCGATAGGATTTAAAATGTGTTTTTTTATTTGGCACTTTGATCCAAAACGAAAAATAATGGTAGTTTACTCCTGATAGTATTTCACGTTTTGTGGTATTACCAAGCTATAGAATACTATTACGGTAATGTCATTGGGCATTATGACGTTTAATATGAGATAAACATAGAATTTATTAGGTTCAATTAACAACACGGATACTGGATTAAATTTTCCAATGTTACATATAAATCTCCATAAAAAAAATCGTCGCACATAAATAAATGTTTACTACTCGCCTACAATTGACGATTAATCCCATTATAGATCGATTTTTTAATTCATCGGCGCCCGGGCCAAAAAGGATGACGCACAATTATCTTAGATTAGGTTAGTAAATTAGGCTAAGGCGCTTCTTTGGTCTAAATGCGGTTCTTTGATAGTCATCAGAAAATAATTTTCACTGATCATGTTTTTTGAAAGATCGGAAAATATACACCTGTTCATTTGGTCTACTCTCACTACTCTAAGTGGCTTGGAATCGATGCTTATTTGGCTCGAGCAGCTGATATTTTTTTGTTCACTTGGGATGGAGCACTATGCTCGAGATCAGTTAGATCATGCTCTACTTGCACCTAGTCTGGAGGTGGAGCAGTGAGAGCAAAAGCAGAAAGATGACAGATACTCAACAGAAACCGCAGAATATAAAATAATGATATAACTCCACTTTATATCTGCTTGGAGTGCAATTATGGCATTTCGTGTTCTGCTCCAAGCTAATTTCTTTGATTTTCCGAGCAGGTTGAGCAATGCCTAATGAACAGGCTTTATATATACACGATCCTATAGATGACAACCTCCTTTGTAGAAGACTAGGGAACTAAAATATTGATAACGTTAACAAGGCGGAACCCACCAACTCGTGGAAGTCTGAGATTCAACTGATAAACTAACTTTTAATAGACAAATGTCAATGTTAAAGTTGGCCTCGAATTATTCCGAACGCTCACGATCAGTGTTTTGTTCAATGTCTGCGCCATTATCAGATATACTAAAAGAAGGTAATACGTAACTAGACACACAAATTTGTGCGTATACTTTGCTACCTTTTGTAATAAAAAGAGATGCATGTTTAGATGAATATGGCGTATTTAACTATCCGAATAGGATTCTCATGTGACATAAGGTTTATGTAAACAAATGTCTTGTTTAATATATTTTTTTTAGCTTGAAGCTTCGCCTTCCACTTAAAAACACAATGAGACAGTTTGGTTCATGTACTATCATATCCAGGACTCGCATATATTCAAATGGAATATGCTTTATTGGAAACTCTTATGTTTTAAAAACATGATCAGGGAAAACTGTCGTCTGGTAGATATCAAAGAACAGTCTTTCGGTCAAAGTTTGTTTGTTACGTGTCGCAGTCCCTCCTAGCCATCTCTCTAAAAATTGGAACCAAGTTTCAATCATGACAAAATGAAAATTAAAACCACGATCGTAGAAGTTATTCTATTTAGTTTAACAACTTTTGTTTTCAAATTATATCAATGGTCAGCCATAATTTAAAGGCATATTTTACTTACCTCACTGTTGGACTCGTCTGTTCGCTACCTACAGGGTCTCGATGGGGATTAGGAGGATATGCTTCAGGAGGCAACCCATTTTCTACAGGTACAGAGATATTTTGCGGATATCGATCGTAAGATCCCCCACTGTGCCTCGACGATCTTGAATGATCCGCGTGGTTGACTGGTATGCTTGGGTGAATGTTATTAGCTAAAAAAAACATATTTAACCTAAATTAACGTTGCATCCAAAAACGTGACATATATAAATATGAACTTTAATTTAACTCGTTATAATAGATAATACATTTGAAGCAATAATCCAATTCCCTTCAGAGCATCAAAAACGAGTTTTCATGGAAAAGATTGTTATCTAGGGAGGAAATTAATAGGTCTGAAGAATGGAGAATGAAATCGATGTATAATGGACACAAATAAATAAATAATCTTTATTGTATGCAAAATTATATATCATACAAAGGTGGAAAGTATACCGTCATGCGTATTTTAATAACCACCGTTCAAACTATACTTAAACTAGAAGTTAAAATTTAAAACCAACAACAGAGAGAAACAAAACTCATTATAAAAATAGTCACACAAAAAGGTTCATCATCACAATATACCCACTCAATAAGCACCACTAATAATAAATTAAAGGCTTAATGATCTATCTGACACAATTTTTTTTAAGTGGTTTTGAAAAGCATGTAAACTTAAATCTTTAAAAGTATGAGGGAGGTAGTTGTAAACCAGGGCAGACAGATATGTGAAGCAAGATTTAAAAAATTCAGTCCGATGCTGTGGAATTGATATGGTATCTCTAAAACCAACATTCACCTGATGCCTGTCACTTCGCTGAATTATTAGTTCAGCTAAATATGTTCAAAAGTTTATGTATTTGGCACCCCAGATGAATGTATCTCTTCTGAGCCATACCATGTCCAAATACTTCAACCACATGCTCCCTTCTTGACAAACATCTTACATACCGCACACAAGCATTCTGCACCTTTTGCACTCTATACTTATTATAATTTGTAAGAAACGGCCCATATACTATATCAAGATACCCTGGAATAGACAACATTAAACTTTTTGTTAGGAGTTTTTTAACATTAGGTGGAAGAGTATTTTTAAATTCATAAATAAGTTTTAATTTGTAATAAGATCTTTGGCATATATTACTAACATGTGAGTTAAAAGAAAGTTTTTTGTCCATGTACAATCCAAGATTCTTGACTTCCTCAGCCCATTCAACGGCGATATTGTTAAGGGTTATATGATGAGAAGAAACATCAATATCGGTGTGGGAAAACAGAATTGCTTGTGTTTTGCTAAGATTAATGAGAGGAGAATTCTTAGAGGCCCAGTGTGATATACCTCCTGGTTAATCCTATCAATAGTGCCAGAAAGATTGGCCGGGGGTGTTGGTAAATAAATCTGAAGGTCATCAGCATACATGTGATATTTACAGTTAGATATTTGATGCACAATATCCGATGTAAAAATTGTGAAAAGACGCGGACCCAAAATAGATCCCTATGGAACTCCCCTCGTCACAACTCTCCAATCAGACGTTATCATTCCTTCAGCCCCAGCCAACTTAACTGCCTGCTGTCTTTCACATAGGTAACTTTTGAACCAATTATGTACCCCAATGTTATAATATTCTAACTTTGCTAGTAGAAGATTCAAATCTAAACTGTCAAATGTTTTAGTCATGTCTACCAAAACAGAGGGACAACAATATGACTGATCAAAAGCGACCGAAATGTCACTAGTGATCCTAAGTAAAGCTGTAGCACAGCCATAATGTGATCTAAATCCAGACTGAAATTTGTGCACAATTTGACATTTAACCACCTTTCAAGGATCTTTGAGGCAGCAGGCAGTATGCTTATTGGCCTCAGTTCATTAATACCTGCAGGATTATTTACCTTAGGTAGTGGGGTAATGAGAGCCATTTTCCAGATGGTTGGAACTGTACCAGATTATAAAGAAAAATTGGTTATGTTAATTAGAGGCTTCAAACAGTATGGTAAACATACTTTTAACATTTTTATAGAGATCTGATCCACACCAACAGCATTACTCCTAATACTCCCAATACATGCTAAAATATCATCTTCAGTCATTAGGGTAAAACTAAACGGCTCCCATTATGCAGTTGAACTAAGGAAATAATTTAAAACTTCTGGGTCAACTCCAGTTTGAGGTATATTATCCAAAAAATAATTATTTATCACAGTAGGTTCCCTAAAATTATTTAAAATGTCTTTGGTTTCTTTAGGCATTAGGCTCAATTTACTCATTTTATCCCAAATTTCCTTACTTTTATTTGTAACATTACATTTATTTAATTCTCTATACCATTTTTTCAGCTTTTACTGCATAGGCCACGTAATTTTTTAACTGAAGGTAGTATTGTTTACTTTCAAGAGACTTCAATGTTTTATATTTAGAAAAAGCCCTATGTTTTAGTTCTATCATTTTTTTCAAATTATATGTAAGCCAGGGAAGTTTTGGTTTCTTCAGTTCAACCTTTTTAAGGGGACAATAAGGATCAAATAGACCTAACAAAAAACATAAAGGTTATGTCAGTCTATACTCTGTAATTCAGCTTGAAATTGCTCTGTATGTGACATTTTTAGGCTTCTACTTTCTACAATTTTTGTCACATGTTTGGGTTTTTCAAAATTTAAAGAGCAATAAACAGCCTCATGGTCAGTCTGTATAGGCTCACATGGCAATACTCCACTATCAATGACCAGTTCAGGTTTGTTTACATAAATCAAGTCTATTAGAGATTCATTATTGGAAGTAAATCTAGTTGGATGCTTAATTAATTGATTAAAATTGAAAGAATTAAAAATATCACAGATAAATCTATAATCTATACTGAGATAAAAAAAAATTATATTAAAATCTCCCATACACACACAAATATCACATTTAGAAATCACTTCTGATAACATATCATAAAGAAACTGCAACTCCCCATATGGAACGGAGGGAGGACGATAAACAACACCTACACGGGCACACAATTTGTTATGTTTGAAAGTCAACCAGAGCTGATCTATTACATTTGCTGTGTCTGATGCGTTGACTGACACAATATGTAGTTTGGTGGACACATTGTTTCGTGTTATAATTAAATAGACACGTGAAGTTTTTTGTTTGTATAGATTTATTTTACATTAGCTTACTAAAAATATGTAAAGTTCGTGAATGAAATTGGAGCGCTATTTTTCTGCTTGTCGTCTTGAGAGCGAGCCAAGAGAGAGAGAGAGAGAGTCTTCCAATAGCCGCCTCGTGCGCGGTGTTGCAACTTTGCGTCACCGTTGGGGGAGCATAGGGCAAACATGCCGCCCGCCTTGAAAACCCTGCGGTTTTAAACATCTGAACTTGGAAGGATGTATAGCTTGACAGCGGGACGCTTCAGAACTGAAGTTGAGGTTCTAATCGTAGCTGCTCTTACGACGCCATCGGAACCCGGATGAATTTCTTGGACGACACTCATTTGCCATTTTAGAGGTGGTAGTCCATCTTCTTTAATCAAAACAACTCAGCCTGGCTTCAATATGGTCGGAAAATTTTGCTTCCACTTCGTTCTCTGCTGAAATTCGGAAATGTATTCCTTGGACCAGCGGGTCCAGAAGTGCTGGATCATTTTTTTAAGTCGTTTGAATTTAGTGAGCCTGTTTTCAGATATATTTAGATAATTCTCATCGGGTAAGCTGGTTAATTCTTCTCCTATAAGGAAGTGCGCAGGAGTTACGGGTTGTGGATCGGAAGGATCAGGACTGAGAGGAGAAATAGGCCTTGAATTTAAACACGCTTCTATCTGTGTGAGAATACTGGAATATTCTTCGAAAGTGAGTGGGGTAGACCCGAGAACCCTTTTAAGATGGAACTTTGTTGATTTCACCCCTGCTTCCCAGAGACCCCCGAAATGTGGAGATCTAGGAGAAATGAAATGCCACTTTATACCATCCTCACTAAGCTTTAGTTGAATATCATTGTTTTCCCTTTGGAAGAATTTATGAATTTCGTTTTGAGCCCCAATAACATTTGTACCATGATCTGTGTAAATATCTGAACTCATGCCCCTTCTTGCAAAAAATCTACGCAGACAAACCAAAAAAGAATTGGTAGATAAATTGCTAACAATTTCTAGATGTATAGCCCGAGTGGACAAGCACACAAAAAGACACACCCATCCCTTTACCGTTTTGTAGTTCCTAGTTAGCCTATCCTTAACAAGAACAGGCCCCATGTAATCAATACCACATGCTAAGAATGGACTATTTGGTTTTAAACGTTGGGATGGTAAATCTCCCATTACGTGTTGAATAGCAGAGGCATCAAACCGAAAACACTTAATGCACGATCTCACCACCTTCTTAACAAGATTTCTACCAGAAATTGGCCAAAACTTTCGCCTTATAGAAGCTAAGAGCATTTGAGAACCTGCATGGAGCAATCTGAGATGCTCATGCTCAGCAAGTAATAAAGTAAATTTATGTTTAGCCGGTAGAATAGCAGGGTATTTTTTATCATATGAGAAATCTGAATTTCTTAATCGACCCCCCACTCTTAAAACATGTTGTTGGTCTACAAATGGATTAAGCGTCAATAGTTTACTTTTAGCCGACATTTGTTTTGAATTACTCAAATCTTGTATTTCTTGATTAAATTCAACACTTTGAACCATCCTTATCAGAGTTATTAAGCCCGCATTCAGCTCCTTTACGTCTAAATTACCACCCTGTCTTTCATTTTTTGGAACCCTGCAATTATTAATAAAGCGAACACAGTACAAAATCACTCTTTGCAATGTACGAAACGACGAAAACCTAACAAAAATATCACATTCAACAGCAGTTGAAGTTGCCGTTAAAGAAGTAGAATTTGTTCTCCTTTCAGGAAGATTTAACATGGTAATATTAGCTGAAAATATAGGCCAGTTCTTTTCAGACAATAATAATCATGGTGGGTCTTTCCACCATAATTCACTACTAAGAAGAACACCAGGACTTACGCCCCTAGAAAGAAGATCAGATGGATTTTCTCCCGTCTTTATGTAATGCCAATTATCAATATTTGTCAATTCATGAATTTGGGCGATACGATTTGCCACAAAGATTTTAAATGCCTGTGATTCAGATTTAATACAAGACACTACTATCATCGAATCGCTCCACAGGTATATTTTATCAACTGAAATATCTAATGAATGCATTGCCTTGTTTATAAGCTCTGCAAGAAGCAAAGCAGCGCATAATTCCTAGGAATAGTAGTAGTTTTGAGCGGAGCCACTCGAGTTTTTGCACATAACACACATGTAAAAACAGTGCCACAACTATCAGTCGATCTTAGAAAACTGCAAGAACCATAGCCTTGCTCACTAGCATCTGAGAATCCGTGTAACTGAACAGAAACATAATAATTTAAAAGCACTTGTCGAGGGATTTTAAAATCATTTAAGTCAACCAATTGTTCTTGGAAATTTCTCCATTTTAATGCCAAATCAAGAGGTAAAAATTCATCCCAAGTCAACTTATGTCGCCATAAACGTTGGATTATAATTTTAGCTGTTATAACAATGGGAGCAATGAGACCTAATGGATCAAAGATTTGTGCTATGCATGATAATATCTTTCGTTTGGCAAAATGATTATTAAATGGAGTTCGAATAGAATATTTTAAAATATCATGCTTTGGTTCCCAATATAAACCGAGTGTGTTTAGCTGAGGATTATCTCCAAAGTAAACATTATTGCTTGAGCTGCTGATATCGTCTGATAACACCCTGGGATCATTGCATTGAAACTTTCTTAGCTCAAATCCAGCTGAACTAAGAGCCTTTATTACTTCTTCTTTAATAAATTTAACTTCGCCAATAGTACTTCCACCTGTGCAAAGGTCATCTACATAAAAATCCCTGGCTATTATTTTACTAATTATAGGTTTGCTTTCAGAAAGTTCCAAGGAAATTTCCTTAAGGCACCTAGTTGCTAGATATGCAGCAGGACCAGTACCATAGGTAAGCGTATTTAAAAAGTATGG